>JAOYMR010000023.1:1348030-1363254 GCA_025802075.1 Tenebrosternarchus preto
TCTTTTTAGTACTGCCTTCTCAAATATGTAGGTTCATTTATTTGTGTATGTGTTTGTATGTATGTGTGTGTGTGTGTATATATGTATATGTTTCTTCTATCACTTGCTTTTTCTTTAATGTCTTTATCTTCCTTGTAAAGTGTCCTTGGGTGTCCTGAAAGGCGCTTATAAATTAAATTCTATTATTATATTATTATTATAATAGGTGTGCACTAATACATTAGCTACTGCTTCTTTCACTTTGGTTCATCTCCCCCCGACCCCTGCAGGAGAAGGTGTGGTTGAACGTGGATAAGAGCCTGGAGTGTGTGATCCACTGCGTCGACAGGCTGCTGACAAAGGAGCGTCTACAGAGCGACAGCAGCAGCGAGGACGTCTTCCTCTCAGACCAGCCCACCACCAGCAAGAGAGGTAGCCACGGAGACGCCTTCTGGATCAACCCCAGCTACCAGTGTTCCTCATCCTCCCTCAACAACCCCCTGTGCGCCTCATACCCTTCCTCAAAGCCACCTTCACCATCATCATCATCCTCTCTGCATCCTGCATGCGTGCCCATTTCTTCGAGATCCTCCTGTAGGTGGAAAATACCATTTTTCAAACCGTTTCTTTCGGACTGAAACTCTGAGCTCTTTCGAACACTTTCAGTTTTATATCCCTTTCTACTTTAACCTCCTCTTAGTACTTCCTGTTTTGCATGTCTCGCATATTCTGTTCAACTTTTCCTTGGTTTTTTCTTGGTTTGCTGATTTGTATAATCAAATGTTGATATGAGTGATCATGAAAATGAGCTCTTAATCTTTTCTGACCACAAACCACATGTTCCATTCCTCTGCAGACGGAAGCCCTAACGTTGAGAGCTCTTCCCCAGGTAATCGACTGGATGGATTTTGATTCCAATAGACGGGTTTCAGGTTTTTATGTAATGGAATCGATGCCGTGCATGAGAGTCGTTCTGTGTGTGAGAGTCGTTTGTTGTTTTTGAGTTTGAGTCGTTTCCTGTGCAACGGTGCAGGCGAGTGGAGTGACGCCCTTTTCCCGCTCTTGACCACACTCAATGAATGTGTGGCCATGATGAGCGACAAGGGGAAGAAGTCCATGGTGTTTCTGCTGATGCAGGACTGTGCTCCCACCATCGGCCTGAGCCTGACGCTCCAGTACCGCAGGGATGTGGTCTTCTGTCAGACGGTGAGACACACACACACACAAACACACACACACACGGCATATGCGTTTCCAGCCAACAATAAGAAGAGAAAGTGCCCAGTGGTGTGTGTGCTCTGCTGCAGAGGTACCTTCATCCTCTGATAAAACCTTAGAGGTGCAGCATCAGTGTACAAACACACAGAAGGCATCATACCAGGTTCCTGAAGTTCTTCATTCTCCCTCTGTAGTTTGTTCAAGGTCCATAAACTACAAACCAGCGTCTTGCTCACCATGATCCTTTTACACACTCGTTTTAATGTTATTTGAGGCCTGTGTACACACTGTAAGTAAACACACTTACTTTAAGTCATTAGTTCCTGAATGTAATTACTGTAACGATCAACCCGAACGGTGGTGGATGTGCTTCTCTCCAGCTTACAGCTCTGATCTGTGGGTTTGTAACGAAGCTGAGGAACCGTCTGTGTGAGAACGGCTTCCTCCGACAGCTCCACACTATTGGCTTACTGGTCCAGTTTGAGGGTCTGCTTAGTACCTATGGTACGTAAGTGTGGGTGTTAAAGGGGAGGAGTTGTGTTAAAGGGGAGGAGTACTGATGACTGATACTCAAAGCTGTGTGGTTGTGTTAAAGGGGAGGAGTTGGCCATGCTGGAGGACATGAGCGTAGGTGTCATGGATCTTAGGAATGTCACCTTTAAGGTAACCCAGGCAACCTCCAGCTTTGGACCTGACATGCTCCCCGTCATCACGGGGAACAGGGACGGGTTTAATGTGCGTGTGCCACTGCCCGGGAACATGTTTGACGTTTTGCCACGGGAGATCCAGAACGGGATGCTCCTGCGTGTTCAGCCTGTGCTGTTCAACATAGGGATCAACGAGCAGCAGACCCTTGCTGAGAAGTGAGTTATTTATGTTCCATTCAGCAGGAATCAACTACAATAAAATAGTACAACGTTACTAACTGTTGGACTTTGGATCTGGGTGCAGGTTTGGGGACACATCACTGCAGGAAGTCGTCAACATGGAAAGCTTGACACGTCTGCAGTCCTACTACGACCAGTTTAAGGAAGTACTTCCTGAGGACTGTGAGTCTTAAACCGGCTTTTTGACCTGCAGCTGATCAACAAGGTAAAATGGTCCCGCTCGTCTCCTTTGCCAGTGAAAGCATTGTTGTCCTGTCGCCCAGGTCTTCCTCGGTCTCGGAGTCAGAACTCCGTACCGGAGCTTCTGAAGCTGCTGAGTCACAACGTTACCTCCAGGAAGAGTAAGAACGTGGAAATCCTGTGGCAGGCAGCAGAGGTAGATGTGTCTGTAATATCTGCCACGCTTCTCATTACTACCAGAAATCAACGGCGCTGACATTCACTGACTGTTCAAAGAAAATAACAAAAATGATTCAGTGCTACGCTGACAAGAAAAGAATAAACAACCACAGCTGAACCCTATGTGTGTTTACATATATAAATCCCTTAAGGTACCCCTATCATATTCCTACGTTCCAGTTTATTTGAACTAGGAGATTGTATTAGGGTAGGAACATAGCACAGTACTGTATAAGCATGTCTGGTGAATGCTGTCTGACAGGTGTCAGTTCTCCAGAGTGTGACAGGTCCTTATCCCTAACCCTGCTTCCGTGTCACCTTGGCCAGGTGTGTCGTCGTCTGAACGGTGTGCGTGTGACCAGCTGCAAGAGCGCGAAGGACCGGACGGCCATGTCCGTCACGCTAGAGCAGTGCATCATCCTACAGGAGGAACACGGCATGGCAGGGCAGGTCTCTACGCAGGCCCTGGACTGCATGCGCAGGTGAGACCGTCCTGCTGCAGCCTGAGGGGTTGACGGGACAACGCTGCGCTCAGCTGATCCCAGCAGTCGTCAGCAACTTTAATATACGATACACTGGGTCTAATCAGTAATGGTAACATGAAATAAACTCAAACAGCAATATTGTTCCCGTGAGTTGCTCTAAAGGTGTGGATCACAGGGATAACTGCTCTGCCAGAGAATGGTTTTTACTCCTTGGCTGGGTTTCCCCTCCCTCACAAGTACCTCTGTCCACAGTGAAGGCTGCAGGAGGGAGAACACCATGAAGAATGTGGGCAGCCGGAAATATGCCTTCAATTCCCTCCAGCTGAAAGCCTTCCCCAAACAGTACCGGCCACCAGAGGGTACATACGGGAAAGTGGAGACTTGATGTGAACACTTGATCTGTTAATATGAACGCTTCATCTGTGAACACAAACACTTCATCTGTTAACATGAACGCTTCATCTGTGAACACAAACACTTCATCTGTTAATATGAACGTTTCATCTGTTAATATGAACGCTTCATCTGTGAACACAAACGCTTCATCTGTTAATATGAACGCTTCATCTGTGAACACAAACGCTTCATCTGTTAATATGAACGTTTCATCTGTTAATATGAACGCTTCATCTGTGAACACAAACGCTTCATCTGTGAACACAAACACTTCATCTGTTAATATGAACGTTTCATCTGTTAATATGAACGCTTCATCTGTGAACACAAACACTTCATCTGTTAACATGAACGCTTTATCTGTGAACACAAATGCTTCATCTGTTAATATGAACGCTTCATCTGTGGACACAAATGCTTCATCTGTTAATATGAACGCTTCATCTGTGAACACAAACGCTTCATCTGTGAACACACTTCATCTGTTAACATGAATGCTTTATCTGTGAACACAAACGCTTCATCTGTGAACACAAACACTTCATCTGTTAATATGAACGCTTCATCTGTGGACACAAATGCTTCATCTGTTAATATGAACGCTTCATCTGTGGACACAAATGCTTCATCTGTGAACACAAACACTTCATCTGTGGACACAAACGCATGCTTCACACATACATGCTTCATCTGTTAACGAGCGCTTCATCTGTGGACACACATGCTTCATCTGCATTTACTTTGTTTCCTCTCTTAAGTGAACTGGACAGTGCGTGCAGTCATGTGATCCCTTGCTGTAGCCATGGAGACGGCAGGGTCAGTAGACTGTACTGCTGTCCCCAGCTGTTTCCTCTGGTTACTACTGAACAGGTGATGAGGATGCAAACTAATGGGAATATAACTGGGCAGATGAGGGTGGGGGCGGGGCTTGCTGTCCTGATAAGAACACAATAGACACTGATTAGTGACGGAATTTCCTTGTTCCGTGGTACAAAGCAAACAGCTACTTTAGTCTGATAGAAATGTGCTGAGGTACTTTCCCTTAGCCACCTCTCTACAATAATCTCTACAAAAAATCAGTAAAATAATGTAAAATATGTTTTATCATCACTTATAGTTTTATAAGAATTTGCGCATGTTTACGTTTAAAGGATTTATGTGTAGACTGTAGTTCCCATATCACAGTAATTATGATAATTGCTTAAATTTATAACAATTAGATAGATTCTTTAAATACACCAAATAAATACATTAGTCGTCTTTATCATGCATTAAAGAAACTGTAGTTGCCTTCAAAATGTTTAATGCTGTCTTCTCCCCCAATGTGCCGCAAGATTAAATAATCAGTTTTGTTCTGATCACAAGGTTTTAGCATGTAACGCTCAAACGAGTCCTCCTCATGTTAAGGGGTGTCAGTCGTTGGCTGCCTGTGGAGGTGCGTGAGAGCCACTGTTTAGGGAAGAACTGGCGAGCCTTTAGTCCTGGGCAGGGACCGAGCACACAAACACATGAATATTTCTCCCTGAGAACCCCCACAACCTCTCACACTGAGCTGGGTGGCTGTGCACTGAAGGTCAGTGGAGGTGACACAACTCCAGATGTGCACGTTGACGTTCTCTCTTCTGGTGACGGTACAGGTTGGAACACCTCACCAAAGCTCTGCAGTTAATTTATTTGCCTGAAGAAAAAAAATTTTTTTTTTATTATAAATATATTTGGAACATGCTGTCGCATTTATGGGAATCTGAGAGTAAAGAGGACGTGACATCATCCTTGCATGTGACCACACTTGTCCTGCGTGTGCATTTTACGGGTTGTAGATTTCTAAGTAAAGGCCTTTCTAGTGCTGTTGCTAAGCACATGTAGTGTTTGTACAGTAAATACAGTGAATTGTTGTGAATAGAAATGAACACACTTTTAGTAGAGTTATGTAAGAGAATAAGACACTATTCAATCAGTTGTTTGTTTCATTGCTTCTGTATTGTGTTATTTCTTATTTAAGCATCAACTCTGCTGTGTTAAGACATCCATTAATGCACAACTTAAATCCATAGCAAGGGAAATGACCCCTTGTTGAAAAACATTTTAGTAACACAGCCACACACACACGCCCATCTGTACTTAGGTAGTTCTTGATCGTTCCCCAGCTTCATGGCCAGATGAAATACAGATTCATAGTTACACATGAGACGGGTAGAGATGTCTTGTGTCTGTCTGCATGTAGCAGAACTCACGTAAACTTAGATGAACTTACTGATGCACTATTTTGTAAAGCGAAGGATGGACTTTCAATTTTTTTTTTTTTTTTTTTTACTGTTTATTTTATACATGAAAAAACAGAATTTGAGTATTCATGTTTCTTTTCTGGTGTCTGCTTTAATTCCTCCATTGCCAATGTGTTTCATAATCGTGCTGATAAACAGCCGTACTGGTGCCCTTTGTAGTATCCTTGGCTTGGTAGGACCTTCACCTGTACATAATGCACTGCTGCGAAGAATCAACGCAAACATGCAGCTCTTCAAATAAAAAGTAACAAATGTATGGAAGTTGTGTTAATTGGTATTTTTTACAGTTGTTCAATAAATAATTGTAAAAAACCCCACAAATAATTACTGCCAAAAAATGCCTGGTTTTCAAAATATACTTTAACCTTCATAACTTATTAAAGGCAATAACACTAGTGTTGTAATAACATTTATTGACATCCCCAGTGCACAGTGAACATCCAGTTTGTCACTACAGAACCTGATTTTTACATGTTTTACATGTTAACATTACATGTTCATTTGTCACACAAAAGTAACAACACTCCATTAACTGCAGTGAAAATTTGGCTGCAAGTTCTCAAGCTGCATGTGAACATGAGATAAACATCCTTAATGATTCATTATAGGCAATGAAGGTCTTAAGGGGAAACATGCAGACCAAGACTGTACAGCAGGTACAACCATAAACTACCGTTTTAACCCCCTAACACACAATGGTTATGTACATTATACTTCAGACACTTCTTCTGTGCACAACTTCTAATGGTTTTAGTCTTTAACTGGATATAAATAAGTAGTTAACTATTCACATTCGATGCTTCATTTTGCAGGCCATTCAGAAAATACAGATAGATACTCTAAACTAGTTTATCCGGTCAGTACGCAGCAGTTTGCTTGTTTCTCATCAGTAGATATTTTAATGCCTGCTACTAGCATGAGGAAAACGTGCTTTCCAGGAGATGCATAATTACTCATACACGGATGTTTTAAAAGTATAATTTAGTTGTATGAAACAAGTTTGGATCTGATTTAGTCCTTTTATTTCCGCTATGATTTTCGGTCTGAACAACTGTCCGCTGCCATGCTTCTCCAATGTGGACATTCTCATAACCAGTGTTACTGCGCTTCCGTGTCGTGAAAGAAAGTCGCCTAATAAAGCGTCGTTATTAATACATCCATTCAAATTTACTTTCAAGTTCAAACAGCGAAGAACAAGCCTTTCGTTTCCCGTGACTTTTATTGTAGAAGATGGATATTTTTTTACCCACAATTCCACGAGTGACCAGGAAGCGAAATATTAGTTTAAAAATAACAGTCAGACGTTAACGGTGCTAAAAACGCGGGACTATAAACGAGCACTTAACGTTGCTTCTGACCAAAGTCTCCAAGACCTTCTCAACTAAGAATTACTGCAGGTGGCAGATCAGTCCTCCGTTACTTTGGGTAAGCGCGGAAACTTATCGGATAGACTTGTTAGGCCTGTTCATTGTGGTGGACAGTTTTCCATTACACGTTACAAGAAGTTATTTTGCTTTCACTTAGTAGATAATTCGGTGGACTTGTTAAAGCCCTCTTTTCTTTAGCCACGATGAAGAAACTGCTCCTCGACGTTGACTGCGGGGTGGACGATGCTCAGGCCATTATGATGGCACTGGCTGCCCCGCACGTGCGGGTCCTCGGTATTACGTGCGTTCACGGGAACACCACGGTGGAGAACGTCTGCAAGAACGTTCTGCGCGTGCTGCACGTTTGCGGGCACATGGAGGTATAGAACGCGTACGCTGCACATTTTACGCGCTTACCTACAGTAATAAACATTTTAGTAATTAATCCGGGAGTTACATCAAAGAACAAATGAATATGTGAATAGACCGCTTCATTTTTACCTGGGGATCAACTTTGACATTGATCTCAATACCCAAGTGTCAACTGATCTGGTGTAAAAAAGAGACCATAAACACTGAGAATTGTCAAAATTGACAAAGCAATCTCAAAGTTTAATTCTGTGAGGTGTTCAAGGAGGGGAGGGGAGGGGAGGGGGTTGAATCTAAGACTTGGTTCATGATTGACAGGGTTGCATCATTTTTCTTTCTAGATTTCCGTGTTCATGGGAGCGTCGAAACCACTCATGGGGAAAGTGATTAACGCCGGACTGTTCCATGGGCACGATGGGCTTGGTGATGCCCCAGACCCTAAAGCTCCAGGGATAGAACTAGCGAGCCTGGAGGGAGCAGTTTCTGCCTTGATCCGGATAGTGAATGAGAACCCGGGAGAGGTGCATACAGTTCACTCGAGACATGTCCAATATTTTAGTAGTTATGATTCTGCTCTGATTAGTGTATACTGCACAGTAGCCTTTCAGGAAATGTTTCTGAATGGGACAGCCTTTAAGGAAAGCTACTTGGTGTTTTAGGTGTCTTTAGTGGCTACAGCCCCCCTCACAAACCTTGCGCTGGCAGTGAGGATAGATCCTACATTACCACGCAAGCTGAAAGACCTGTACATCATGGGAGGCAACACTGATGGTGTGTATATCTGTTGGTTTTCAAGTTACATCATTATCTTTGGATAAAGTTGAAAGGTTAAAACTATAACCTGTTCTTTAGAGTCGGCTTTCTTTTTTTTTTACATTTATTTTAGTCTTATGGTCTCTTGTTGATGATTTAAGGGTTTATGGTCAATGGAAGTAATAACAGTAATTAATGTCTGTGTTTAGCTCGAGGCAACACTACTATATGTGGAGAGTTCAACTTTGCAGCTGATCCTGAAGCAGCGTACATAGTACTGAATGAATACCTCTGCCCAACCTACATTGCCAGCTGGGAGTTCACATGTCGCAGTAAATTGCCTTGGGTAAAGTGCAGTCGTCTTATCATGAACAGATAAATCTCCAGTGTACATTCTGGAGTTTAGCCCTGGAAAGAAGAGTGCCTCTCCTGGAGAGTCAACGTACTGCACACCTCACCAAAGGTTTAGAAATGAGGTCATTCGGACTTGTTAGAACAACAAGAACATTTACTGTGCAGTACCTGAACCCTCCAAGATTTATGTTGTGCACTTTATCACTGTTGTTGTGGATTCATCAAACTACTGTAGAAGTACTGTGCATCTCTGAACTTTTTACCTCTGACTTTACAGGAATTCTGTGACAAATGGCTGTCTCAGGACACACACAAAGCCCGTTTCATGAAGAGGATCTTCCAGCACAGCATAGATGCCAGCTACAGTGAGAGGGTTGAGAAGGAGCTGGTGGCAGGGCAAGGGTTCATTTCCTGTGATTCTTATGCCATGGCAGCAGCTATTGACGACACATTGATCATTGAGAGTGATCACAAAGCTGTAACCGTGGAGCTGACAGGCACACATTCTCGAGGGATGATGATTGTAGATCACCTTGAGCTTCTCAAGAAGAGTCATCAAGCTTGCATTATACAAAAAGTGGACTTGGAGAAGTTTAAAAAGCTAATGATGAATGCCTTGAAGTAATTTAAAAATATATACACAATGTGTATCCATGTCTCACCCTTCTGGTGGGTGGTAGTATTTTTTTACCCCTCACATTTGGACATCCCAGAGTCCCAGGAGAAGGATGTTCAGTGTTCCCAGGATTGCGCTCTTCCGGACGGAGGCTGATGTCGTTCCTGGGATTCTCAGAACCACTCCTCCAGCTCAGGACTCACAGCCCTTCACCACTGGGGTGTCACACGTGGGTGTGAACATTTAAATGCAATTTGATGGTACAACTAAGAATCTTATATCATTGTATAAAAAGGTATCAATGTTATATCAAGGTAGATCATTGTATTTGATTTTGTAATATTGTTTTGATTTACTATCAAAGAACTGTAGTTGCCTTTTTTAATTCTTTTGTGCCCAGTTTGTTGTGTGGGGTGTTTAACCTATATAGATTCAACCAATTAAGACTGTTTAAGTGCTGGGATGATTACGCTAGAACGTGGGTTTGTCTTGGAAGAAGGAGAAAAGAGATGACACAAGAATTTATTTTCCAAGGGTTTCGATGGTGTGATGTGCTCGGAGGGACTCGCGGTGAGCACTTCCTGACAGTTGTTTGGAGGTGTTGAAGTACACCCTGACAGCTCTGGTGTAGACAGAGCGAGGCACCTTGCAAATATTCGGGTGCCCGCAAGTTCGAAATGAGTAGAGAGGGACCAGTGAGAGAGGTTGTACAACATACTGCAATTTTTTTTATACATTTTTTAATAAATACAGTGCAGTCATGTAATAAAGAAACAGGAAGTTACGTGCAGAGCAAATCATTTGTGATTTTTAATTTCTAAGTCACACAGATACACACCTGCAAATAAGGGGAATATGGCATATATCAAATGTAGGTAAGAACAAACATTTAGATGAGACCCATGAAAATGTAAAAACTGATTCCTAGTACAAGACAAAATCTGAAGACTTGCTACTGGATGTTACTGAAACTTTCATAGTCAATGAAGCCTAGTCAAGGAAGCAGTGTTTGCAACTCAATAGTTGTGTGTTTGGTTCAAGTCCATTTCCGGTTTCTTCTGTCCTCAAACGTGGCAAAATCCTGTTAGTAGTATTTTCTGCCTCTGAATCGCGCTCGTGTGTCCAGCTGCGATAAGAAAACAGAATAAATCAACCATCAACAAGGCGCACACCACAATTTACTTGAACCAGTAGAACTGCCTTATTTTCAGGATTCTGGCAAAGTACTTGTATTTAAATTGGTAGACCATTAGCTAGAAATTGAACGTTAATTCCCTCTATATTTATTCAGTTGAAACATCAATTAATACATAAATACACCGTCTACCGCATTTATCATCGTGCAGCGTTCCTGCATGCTACTGGGTGACGCTGCCATGGAAACTGGCTGCAGGGTAGCGCATGTTCTGCCTGCCCACAGCTGCGGTCTACACTTGACCTACAGAGCTTTTCTAATCGAAAATGCGTCTGATATACAACAGATTACTAACCATTGACCTTTTACATTCAAAGACAGCGCCCTGCCAGTTTTTGCAGTGACCCTCTTTCAGACACTCACTGGGCGTCTTGCCTTCCTACAAGCAAACAGACGATAGACGTCAATACCAGATCTACAAGTCCACGGCACAGAACAGTGCAGTTTTAACGTTTACTTCCACTAATCAGGCAATTGGGATTCTTCTTATACTTATATTTCTTATAGCAGAAAAAACGAGCAAGCAATAAACAAGCCTGGTACAAGGACTGGTAAGAGCGAAATTTTAGTTAAGATGTTATGGTGAAAGGCAATGGGACGCCAGTCAGTTACTTGGTGTACATAAAGAACGTGGCAGTTACTTCACGTTAATAAATAAATGTTTCAAAAACGGAGCGACACATTGGTCGTTAAGCAGGTAACATACCTTGACCACACATTCATGCTGAAGGAGACAATTTTTGAAGTCTTCTTTAACTCCAGAACACGCACGCCCATCTTCCACTTTACCTTCATAGTATTTGGGCATTGTGTTTAATTTACTTACGCTAGATTCAGGACCTTAAAACGAATAACCTTCAGTAAAAACTACGTAAGGTAAAATACTGTTATGAACGCTGCCATACTTTATGAACAATGTCTTACGGGATTGCGGAAACACAAACGAAATGCATTCTGGGATTGATCTGGCACGTCTTCCGGGCTTGTCGACGCAGGAATGGCGTTTAAACGCCTGAAAACAAAAATGTAAAGTTCGTCATTACTTGAACAGGACCTTCCACTAATTTCGGAAAACATAATATATTACATTAAAATAGCGCATAGAAAACGTGCTCATTCCTTTTTTTCCTACAGCAAACAGCTTTCGTCCAGTATGACGTAGCATTTCTGTTACTGAGCGTTGATTAGTTGGTGAGTCGCGAGGGCTCGTGGGCGCCCTCTGGCGGCTGGAGGATATATAAAAACTGGAGAAGGGGCCAAGCGCCTCTTAAACCGGCTGTGGTACAACTAGCTAAACAAACAGATAAAACAAAATTCTCTAGTATTATAATATTATTTAAATATGTTTCTATTAATTGTACGCTACACAAAATTTTGGTCAGGAATTAACGCTTAACGCGACCGTCGGCCAAATCAACTCAACTTGGATTATTTCTAACCACAAGGTGGCGCAAAGTAACCGTAGTTTGCAGCCTATACTAAATGAGAGTACGTATATTGATAGAAGCTTACTGTACCTTTTGGAACAGCTCAAATACATGCATGAATAAAATAATGTGTGGATAAATTGCACATTAAAAAGGCTTAACAATGTGCCAGAAGAGACTGATTTCTGATGAGCAAATCAAAACAATGATTAATGTTGAGACAGAAAAAGAAAAAAACATGACTTGTCAACTTTATTTCTGTACTGCCCAGTAAAATCAATGTCAGTTGGAAACAGAAGCCCATGAGAGGCCCAGATGCAGCAAGGGGGAATTTCTTATTTCATCAAACCCATTATTATTGGAAGGGAATGTGAAGATTACAAAATGCAATGTAGGGACAAAAAAAAAATTAATCCCAGAGTGGTTATTCAGTCTCCAGGGGGTTTAATCCTCATTCTATAAAACCTAAAGAAATTCAACCATGTAAAAAAACCTTTTACAATTTAGAGAAGACAAAATCGTACAAACTGTAAACTGAGAAGGCCAGACTCAACTAGTGCGTCTCCTGCAGTCTAGTTCAAAACCAACACATCAGATGGGACACTGCACAATCTCTGAATAAACCATTCCTGGCACCTCTGCAGGAATCTGAATTTATATCTGCCTTGAAAGCCAGGAAAGATCAAATGTTTAAAAACCTGTAAACAAATACATCTTGACTTTTTTTTTTAAACCAGACATTTATAACAGATTTCTCCAGTTTATATCCATTCCCAAAACAGATGATACGTAACTGAAAATGATATGAAAATGCACAAAATGTCTTCTCTGCTCGACAACAATTGGCTAAATATTTCAATGGCGCGAACAGCAAAATTTCTTCCAGCTCAACTCGCATGTCCCTTCAGGAAGGAATTACAATCAAACGAGATGAAGGAGCTGGACAAACGTACAGCACTTCTTACCAAGCAAAGCGAATCAAAAAAACATCATCAAAAACCATAGATGAGATGATACACCGACCGTCACACTCGTTGCGTTACTGTTCTCTACACTACATTAACACTCAGGACCCCCTACAGACCAGTGCATTAACTACAACTTTCACTGAGAAATATACATTTTCAGCCATTGAAATTCTATAGCTCTAGGTTTCTCATTCTATGGTTTTTGTAGGTTTCTGCTCATATCCAGCTGAATGGTCTATACACACACATGCATTTTATATATATATATATATAATGTATATATATATATGTATATATATATACACACATGGTGTGTATATATATATATACACACACCATGTCTAGAGTCATACAGTGCAGTGCACATCACTGGATACATCAATGACAGAATTTGTTGACAGACAAATGACAGTGTGGACCTGCTTGAAATAAAAAAAAGAAAACAAAGTCAATTCAAAATGTTCCTGTAATTGAACAGTTAAATCCTGTATTTGAACAGTTAAATCCTGTATTTGAACAGTTAAATCCTGTAGCCAGTGGACACGTTTAATCCTGCTGTGTTTTGCTCTGAACACGTTACGAAAACTGCTCTCCATGCTCTGAACAGGCACCAATCAAAGAAAACAAGCACATAACTAATTGAGTGGTTTCTAATCCCAGACATGGCGTTTCCCTGATCTCCACTGGTCTGTGTTCCATGTTCCAACACACCCAGTTTGACTGAAGGGTAAATCAGGCCTGACACAATGAAAAAAAAAAAAAAAAACTTTGATAGAACTACACTTGGACTGGGAACCAGTCCTCTGTGAATCCACATACATCTGTCCCAGTCCAATTCTCAGTATACCAGCAGCACGTAGCACATGGACTCTGGCCTTTCCCTGCCTGGAGGTTCATGTGTGTTAGGAGCATAGGAAGAGCTCCACCCTACTGGGGACGTCACAGCTAAACCACCCTTGTGTAACATGGAGGTTCTGACACCACGAGGCAGTCCATTTCCATTACCCTAGGGGGCGCTGGAGATTAAGGCACAAACAAGGGGGACCTGCATCCCTTGGAACTGCACGGAGAGATTAGACAACAACAAAAACAAATCCTTCACTTTAAGTCACAATTACTTTAAAGCAGATATTTACTTCAAATATTATCAAATATTTACTTCTATCGCATCATAGACTTTTCACAGCATAAAAAATAAAAAATTTATCCCTTGTACAAATTAAAGATTTATTTCAAATAAGTTAAGTCACCTTCATAGATCGTCAAAATAATTATAGTCATATATCCCTTGGGATGAAAAGACAAGGCTGATTGGTCTACATTGAAGGATGCCAAGGGGAGGCCCCTCCTGCCACAGCGGCAGCGTTCTGCACTACACTTCCTGTCTTCCCAAATTTGATTCCAGAAATATTTTGGCAAAGTAGTCATTACAAGAAAGTGTTATATAGCCATAAATTAAGTATGCTTTAACAGAGTGCCTCAAATCCCTGTCCTGTTAATCATAAAAGTAAGAAACACCAATACCAGCTCAAGGAACATATTTAACGCACAAAAACCAACCGACAACTTTGTGTTTCTGACAACTCTGTGTAAAGTAGAACATTAAAAATTAAACTAAAACAAAATACAGACACATACATATCGCTGCCTTGTTTTGTCCCGTTTCTTGACTGATCAAATACTAAGTTCAACTTGTTTGAACTAGGACTGAGGTCCGTGATTACAGAGACCTTGAACAGTGTCCTTCAGTAAAGGTTCCTCCTTTAGAGCAGCATCAGCGTACAGTTCAGTACAACACGTCACATCAAGATAGCACTGAACGCAATTCCCCCAAGGCATAATTTCAGTGTTTGGTAAACGTTCCTTTAAACGCACACCCTTCTTTTATACAGTAGTATTCACAACGACACACGCAAAAGAAGAAAAAGATGCGTCAGAAAATTAGATCCTCAAAAGCAGAATGAAGTAGAGAGAGTTGAAAGTAACAAAAGAGAAAAGAGAAACGGCAGAGAGGGAGAGAAAACAGACAAAGAGAAAGATAAAGGGATGAAGGGAACATAAGACAGCAGTTCTTTCGGTGACGCGATTGGCTGTGTCCAAGCATGCCAATGACATCACCGCTGGTTGGGAATCCCTGCAAGGGCTTCTACAGCACGCTGAGGTCTACGGTGCTGCCCCCTACTGGAGGCCTGCGGACAGTTAACCAGCAACTCTCTTTATGTGGATCTGGGAGGAGGAAGAGCACACGACGCCGGCATGAGTTGTATGTTCGGCAGGACCTGCTTAAGAGAACGTAAACGTGCGTGTGAGGAGTGTCATGGAGGAGCATGAGGGCGAACCTCACTGATGATGGCCCACACAGCAGAATCCTTCAGGACTGTGAGACGTACAGCAGCCGCAGGGTTGAGGGCGGGGTCAACACTGCCTTCAGCAACCCCATTTTCAAACTCAGCTAGAGAGAGAGAGAGAGAGAGAGAGAGAGAGAGAGAGAGAGAGAGAGAGAGAGAGAGAGAGAGAGAGAGAGAG
>JAOYMR010000023.1:1376501-1384001 GCA_025802075.1 Tenebrosternarchus preto
CCTTCACCCACCCACTCCACCTTCACTCACCTTCACCCCCCCACTCCACCTTCACTCACCTTCACTCACCCACCCCACCTTCACCCACCCACTCCACCTTCACTCACCTTCACCCACCCACTCCACCTGTCCCTGATTTGGTCTGATGGTTTTTCACATTTAGGTGGGTTCTGTGACCTTTACTACAGCCCAAACACTAATACACTATTAATCCCAGAGCTCAGTATTAATCCCAGAGCACTCAACATTGCGACTGATGTTCTAAAGGAGGTCTGGGTGTCTCACACACACACTACATAACACACCCCTCTATTTCGCACTAGTTTATTACTTATATTAGGTTTGGGGGGGTGGGGGGCGGAGCCTATCCCAAAAGCACAGGACAGCCTTCCATCACAAGGCTCGTGTGCACCCTCACTCACTCCCTGGACACATGCGCACCTTCACTCACTCCCTGGACACATGTGCACCCTCACTCACTCACTCACTCCCTAAACAGGACAGCCGTCTATCACAGATCAATTCAGACAACTGTAAATACTGATGAAAGTGATAAAAAAAAAAAAATCTGTCCATTACTGTAGCTGAATAATGTCAGTGTGCTTATCAGGGCAATATCTGTTGTTTTATGCAAAGAATGATCTGATATATCTGATCTCATTCACCAGGGTTTTTACAGAAGTAACAGTCAGGTGTATGTAAAACACCTTCAGCATCTTTTCAGCGTCTGTTCAGCATCTAAAACATATTTGATCTACTTGTGAATATGAACTAGGAAGTGATCATTCCATCATGTGCTCAAAACAACAACAGACTGTGTGATTGTTAACCCCTTACATGCCTGCTGATGGTTCCTACCTTTATCCTCCCACGTCACTACATTCCTGATACAGTATTTTTCATTTAGTTTCCCGGATTAATTCACCGAAGCTACTGAAAAACATCTCAAAATTAGTAACCAAATAATAGGCCTGGAGTTTAAAAGGTTAAGGGTTTATCAGTGAAGCATGTGTTAGATGTATGGAACACAGAGAGGGTATGTTGGGTTAAGATTTGTGTCTCCCACTCTGTGATCTAAGCCTTCTTACACTAAACTTACTCAATCTGAGGAATCTATCCACACATTCGTCCACCGTTAGTTAACCCCTAATGTACAAATTCATCCAGTTATAGAGAGGCAGAGGTGATGAACATGCTTAGTTGTGTGTTCTTAAACTACTGAAGGAGTACACACTGCACAGGACACACACGGCATTATGGACATTATGCAATGTTTGTCAAATGCAAACTCTTCCAAGAGATCAGGTTCATCGTAGTAAAATACAGCAATTCTCAAGCAGGTCAGGAATAATTCCACCAGCTCTGCTCCAACACTCACATTAAATTTCATGTGTGCCTTTATCTGGCTCTGAATGGAACGTTACAGATCCAGCACAGCACAAAGCCCAGAGCAGCCTTGCCCCAGATACAGCATCCAAATCTGTGCCAGGATCAGGACTCGTCCATGAATCCCCCTCCTCTCCACATCCTACTGGACAAAAAGTCAACATGACATCTGGGTGACTTTCAGCTACCCTACATAACGTGTGTGGTCTCCGATACTGATCCAAGCTGTCATTTTAACACATCCCACCCTAACTAATGAACGCGCACCATAGGCACTGATCTATTTTAATCTGCTCAGTTAACACGGACCCGTACTTCTCATTATGAGGACATGCTTGCTTTAAATGGGCTGCACTGATGGCACATTTGAAGCTAAAAATGCTGTTAGTCTAACAAAATGTGCCTGGCCTACATCTGTAAATAATACAAATGTATTAAATAACCACGGTTATCATTTGATAAGATAAAGCTCATCTGTGTACAGCTTTTCAGTATATTTGATAGTAACTCTGATGACAGGTTTTATCGATTAACACCGCACGTGATGAGCATGAGACAACCTCCCCTTGGTGAAACGTGATTAAGTATTTACTGTCGTTTAGAGCGAGTATGTCCCCCTTTACCAGAAAAGAGAGAATCGCATGTCGAGATTAAGGACGATTATAGACTTAATCCTCTCCCTCAACGCATTCAAGTGGTTATTTTTATTGAAGCAAACGTTTTCCAAGCGAGACACACTGCCGAAGAACTGTCAATTACTTTTTAGATCAGCATGTGAAGATAGAGTATATATAGCTCTAAATTAAATACTTAAAAAGACATAACATAGAGTGACAATTTGATGGTCGTACCAACGTCATTCTTACTTTCAGATTTAATTCCCAAAAAGAACCTGTCCAAAGAAGTTATCAATTCATTTATCGCCGTGACGTTGCCCAAATTAGACCATCTATGAGTTTTACGAGACTGTTGGAGAAAATGGAAAATCTGAAATAAGAAACCCGACTTTAAATTAGATTACACAAAACACGTGCTATAAATAGACAGCCCAAAAAAGTGGTTTCATTAAATCTAGACTACTCACGTTTGGCGAGCCCACAGGACTGCTATCCGAAATGTTACTCCTTTGGCACTATTTTATCTTTCGATCTGTGGAAGCTCTAGGTACCAAATAGCAGCCAATAAAACCGAACCGCTGGCTTCCTTGTAAAAGGTAGAGTGACGTTTTGCATCACCACTTAACAACTGTGACCGGCACCATAAGACAGTACAGGTCTTTAAATCCAACGTCCACAAGATGGCGCAAAGGTGCTGGGAAAAGGAAAGCGATATTTGTGACTGCTTTGGACAATATTGATGGTTTAGTATTTTATTAAGAACATAATACAACAAAATATTTATTTTAGAGAAGTAATAAAACTGCCCACAAATCCATCAAGTGAGATGCTCCCAGTTATATAGGCTTCATAAAATGTCATTAAAATATATGGATATACATATGGATAGATCAATGAAACTCAGTCCCCTACTGAAAATGTCAAGTGTCATTTTGATGATTCAGGTTTGGACAATATAACAGAAGACAGAAAAAGCTGAAACTGCAATATGTTGGCCAGCAACTGGCACTAGAAAACACCAGGCATTCATGTAGTTTAAAGTGCTTGGAAGGAAAAGTGTTTTTAAGTTTGTGAAGAACAACAACAAAAAAACAATAAAAAAATAAAATAAATAAACTAAGTGAAAAATGGGTTCAGAATAAATCTGAAAAGCAGGCGGTCTCCCATTGGTCCAGGTTGTGCTCTTTTTAATACACCAGTACATGAAGGAGAACTGAGGAGGTCCACTTTGGTCACGTCATCTTCGTGTGCTTTGTGTGAAAAACATCCACAGTTGTCTCATGACACTCTCTGAGGTCATAATCACAGTAGCCAATGGAGAAGCGTCCCTTTGGGAGGGAGAAAACAAAACTACTTGCTATTTGATAATCTACAACAGCAAAGTAGTTCTTTAGTATAAATCAATGCTGCCATTCAGTGTTACCATACACATTAATAAAGATGTAGGCTCAAGACTTCACAAATTCACTACACACTAAATGGAAAAATAAATTAGAACAGAATATGTTTTATTATATATCTTACCTTAGGTTTCATGAAATAATCAAGCCCTCTACCAATCTTGATGATCCAACCATTATCAAATCTGAACAAACAGTAAAACCATCATCTGTTTGGTAAATATATTACACCAACTACTCAAATACTTATTTGCTCATAACAATTTGTTAATTCAGAACTAATTATTTCATCTTTTGAAAAGTTATTCTGAAAGTCAACATTTGTTTCCAGAAAAGCCACACCATTATTTCATATGGTATCACCTTATTTCTCGATCATGGATGGTGGATGAGTACTTGATGTCCAAGCAAACATTACGACTCTGCAAAGACTGCTGTATTTCTGCTAGGGCACTTTGTTGCTGGGAGATATTCTACAATACAAACCAACAAACCAACAACAATAAAGCAAAACTACAAAAAATAAATAAATAAATCAATCAAAAAGGTCAAGTTAAGCACTTACTTCATCTTGGGATGTCAAGAGGTGAATCTTCTTAACATTACATTTGGCCTTCAACAGCATCTCACAGAAACGCAAGAAGTTGTACAGCTGCTAGGCAACAACACAGGAAGTTGTACAATTGCTAGGCAACAACTTAGGGATGCTGACTGCTAAGGCCCTAAAAGACTGTGAAGCTATTGTGCCTCTTTTAACTAGAATGCTTCACTTCCATCTTCCTAATATTTAGCATCTTGTGTGGTGTTGGATGTTCACGCGTCCTTACCTGGTGCACATGGCGGATGTAAGGATCTTCAACCCAGACCTCAGTGAGCTCTTCTCTGATGTAGGGTTTGAAAAGACTCTCATAGCTGAAACCAGTGGCACTGTCTGCGATTTTTATTTGCTCATGGTATCTGCCCTCTGATAGAAGAGAATGACATGTAACATTTTATAAGTGTCTAGCAATAAACTGTAAGTCAAACAGAGTAGATAAAGTGAAAAAAAGGATATATTCTTTATTCTGTGATGTATGGGCACGTCATCATGCAACAGAACACTATGAGAAAACATCCCAATAGCTTCTGTACCAGTACCGCCATCAATGTGATTTTTACCTTCTTTCATTTTGTTCATATGCACTTTAATCTGTTCTGCTCGATCCATGTAACCTTTAATCTTTTCTCTGTAGTGGACCTTTTTTGAGTCATCTTTTACAGCTGAAGAAAGGAAGGTCATGGCAAACTGTTAGAATACCAATGTTATACAGAAGAGACCAATATCAGTATTTGATTCAAACAGGAGAAATGTGTTTTTCTGGTAAATATATGCCTTATACAGCAACGTGTGAAAGGCTTAGACCAGCTAAACAGAACAGAACCACAGGCAATCAAAGTCCAAAGAAAACGCTTGGAACAACTTTTCATGGAACCACTTTTTGTTTATTTGGTTAAAAGGTTTGAAACAATTTTTTGTGGTTGGCCTAAGATTTCTGCACGTCACTGTCTTTAAACAGAGCCTCTTGTGTTACCTTTCAGCACGTCTAGTAGTAATTGAATGCCTTCCTGGTAGCACACGAGAGATTCCTGAAACCGTGAACTCTGATCAAGCTCTACAGCTCTCCGGAGGATAGAGATGGCTGATGTTTCCACGCCAGGGAGGCAGTTTTGTGCCATTGCTGTCGTAATAGATAACTAAGGTTAGCTAGCTACCTAACTAGCTAATTCGTCTAGCCAGAAATGTTTCAGTTTCAGTTCCACTGGCAGAACAACAACGATTTTCCTGGTGGCTGTTAGTAATAACTCTTTCGTTCACATCACATTATATGTTTTAAAGTTCTTTATTTTCAAACAAATCACGTGAAAATATACTAACGTGAAAAGTAGGCCTACCAGTTATAGTCAAAGCCACCTCTCATTTACTACGTGTTTACCGAAATAAGTCCCCCTAGAGAAAGAAAACGCGTTTCATTCGATTAACCACAACATATAAATTTCTGGCTAGTACATTATTATATAACTTTTATACTGATTATTATAATAAAGCGATACATATATTTACATTACATTTTTAAAAAGTTACACATGCAGGAACCAAAGTAACTTACTGATCAGATACTCCGTGTGTTTTATATTGATGGACTGAATTCCGCTTCCTTGGCGTGTGCGACGTAGTGAGCAGTCAGCTAGCTAGCAACCAAGCTAACTTCTGAACTTGTATTCTGAATGTTTCTTGGGTTTAGTTTAAATGCTAAATAATGTTGAGGAAATTCGTGTGACTGTCATACATTGGAGTGTATTGACATATATAATATATGTTTTCCTATTAGCAAAGCTCACATTAAATACCTGTTAGGCAAATAACCTTGGAATTTATTTGTGCTTCCAAATAACCGAAATGACGGGGTTGTGTCGAGCTCTTCAATTATCTACAGCATCTTTGCATAAGGTATTAATACCGATATATTATATATATATATATATTATATATTTTGCTTTAACCTGGGTTATTCTTGTTTACACGGATCGCAGTGCCATCACGTTCATTTTGGTTGCGATGGGTCAAGGGAAGAGCAATGAACTTAAAATCATTGTTTTTTGCAGAATCTCTTAGAAGCTTCATCATGGCCATTGCACATAGTTTATCGCAGCAAGTTTACAAAATCTCGCATTTCTTCAGAGGTATGTTTAAAAATGCACATACGCACATATCACACAGGGGGCAGGCTGAGTAGCGGTATAAATATGGTTGTGGACTGTGATATATATTAATGTGTGTGTGTGTATAATACACGTATGTATATGCAGGTGTTTGAAAAGCAATCAAAGGAGCATGAACGGTATGGTGGTAATCCAGAACAGCCTCACAAACTACACGTGGTGACGCGGGTCAAGACCACGATGAGGAGACCTTACTGGGAAAAGAAGGTGATACAGAGTTTAGGATTAATGAAGGTGAGTTGAACCATTTTTCATGAAGAAAAATATTACAAATCCTTTGGTAATTCTAGCTACTTATGTCAGTGTATTTGGATTAGCTTTTTATAGTGTACCTCTTTCTGCATGCTAACAGCAAGCATAAAGTCAGCATAACCAAAACGTACCAGTCAGAGAAGGCAACAGAACACAAGGTTAAGTGTACTTGAGTGTAATCTCAGTCCAGTAATTTCCAGCAACTGTCTATTCACATTATTGTGCATCTGAGCCTTTACTAGGGTCCTTTCAGGACTCTTCAGAAAATAGGAATGATTATTACCACTAGACAACAAATAATGACATGGTAAGCTTGCTGTTCAACAGGCACATGAACCCAGGATACACAAGAACACACCATCAGTGAACAACCAATTGAAAATAATTAAACATCTTGTCAAGTGAGTTCTCTTTTGTTAGCCACTGCACTTTACCAAGCACATGTATGGATTTCTCTAGCTCTGCTGAGTATATATATTTTCCTGTGTAGGATTGAGCCCTTGAGGCTCCCTTATGGACTACCATCAGAAGAAGAAATGGCTGATTCCTATCTGAACAGTAAAGGGGAGCTGGTGGTGAGGCGTGTTGGAAAGTCTGTGGAACAGAAAACAGCTGAATCATAGCTCATTTCATATACATTCACTCATTCCTGTGATGTTTACTGGTTATTAAATATTTCAAATGAATGCAGTATGAATCCTGTTTAAGTGTGATTTTATGTGTAGTTATGGATTACCTGCTCTTGGTTGTGAAAGACCAAGTAAACCATTATAACTTGCCATGTTTATGGATCCCTTTAACTAATGTGTATATGTCTGTTAAAGAGACACAGTTACACACCCACAACTAAATTAGAAGCAGAACCAACTTAAATTTGACGATTTATAGAATGGGGTGAAAACAGTTAAAATCTGGGTTTTCCCTGCCATGTTATTCATATTTATATTGTCAGGAAAAAAAAATAGAAGAGAATGTATTTAATAATCAGTACTCATACAAAAATAAAGCCCAAGGCTATTTCCAGTTACATAAATCAAAATGTACATTTTAGCAGAATTATCTAAGTAATGTTGTGGAAATCAGTG
>JAOYMR010000023.1:1389001-1393081 GCA_025802075.1 Tenebrosternarchus preto
GGGACAGCACCAGCTCTTAAAGGGCCCACACATTCTCTAAATATGCATTATTTCAAATTCTCAAACTGCTTAAAACCTTAATTATATTGGGAAAAGCATGTAAGAACTAAGATATCCAAGCTAGAATGGACATAAAACTGGGCTGTCTTCAGATCACGGGGGAATGGGAGGAATTCCTGTATTCCAGATGTAAGTTCTAAATGTTTAGATAGCTGCACTTAACATGGATGTTGAAATTATAACTGTTCTGCTGACAATTTCATTTCTAAGCAAGTTTGGTTCAAATGCTACTCGTTTTTCAAATCTCTCTGCAAATTGTCTATAAACACTTAAATACAAATGTCTGGCAATTCAAACTAAAGCTGTACTGTATCACCATCTTTCTGATGCAAACAGCATATGGTCTTGCTCTTATAGAGGAGCAAGAAGACTAAACTGACTGTTGAAATGTTGAAATTTGAACCGACTGATGAGACCTCGTGGTCGCGGACTCCCGGTGTTTCCTTTGAGAAAGGCTCATCGCAGAAGAAGTTATGCTATGGTGCGACAGGCAGATAGAATAAATTCAACTGCTAGCATAACGTCGGTGTGTAATTTCATGGTGAAAGAGTCCATCTGATGTCACAGTGTCCGAGGCAAGAATATACCACACAAACGCTTCTACGTGATTTTTAAGGTGCTGCCATAAGTCTGTTGCACCACCACCTGGACATTGTCCAGAATAAAGTCAAAGGCCATGCTCCACACCGACTCCACGGATTGCTGCATCAGTCTAGAAACAGCACAACAAAAAGAAAGAACGAAGACAAATGAGAAGGTCTACATACAGAGTCAGAAGGACATTTCAAAAGGGTAAATCGTTGCAGATATATCTTGTGAAAAAGAAAAGAGCTTTTTAAGCAAAGACTTATCAGAAAAAAAAGGATACCTCTTCATGTATTTAATGACCAGATCAAGTTTCTCCAGGTCTTTATCTTCGACTAGTTCTGTGCAGTACTTTACAACCTGCAGAATGTCCTCTTCCATGGGCTCTACAGAGACACACCATTACCACCATGTTAAGAGCAGCCTCTCTCCAGAGGTGCTTACATCATGCCGTTTTCCCTGTCTTTTAATAAACAACAGATCCTGTAAATTGACACTCCTCATTCCTAATCCCAGAGAACCTAAACTACCTCCCATAATGCTCTTCTTGCTGCTCGAGTGAATTCAATGAGAGCCTTGAACACCCGGTGGTCTAAATCAGGCAGCTCAGAGCCAGGGAAACCCAGCGCTGTGCAGTGGTACAGATCTGCAGGACTGGCAGCAGGAAGCAGTGCAGTGGAGCACTAGGTCCTGCATTACCTGAGATAGTGGTGACCCACTCGTGCAGGAGAGCTCGGACATCAGTTAGCTCACAGGCTCCGGCCAGGGTTGGGACGGGACGAGAGCTGGACTTGGACAGGACCTCTGGTGCTTGATGGTTCAGGGAGGATGATGAAGATGGGCCGTTTTCAATCTGCAAACAGGATTCTGAATAAATGTAATGAAACTGGAAAATATTAAAGCTAATAATGTGAATTCAGATGGAGTATATCAATAATCAGATAACTGGTACCATGAGTTATTCTTTGCAAGAGTGTGTAGATTACATAAAGTTTAATCAGCGCTTCTGAAAATGGCACCAAAAATCTGGAAACATAAGCAGAGATCTACCTTGAAGCCAGAAGGCTTGTCTGTGCATTGGAGTGGGAATGGGAGAGGTTTGGTAGGGCTGGATTTCACAGGGCTGTTCCCTGAAAGGAGTCTTTTTAAGGGACTAGTGCCTTTCTTGGCAGGGTTGGCGTTCTTCCTCTTGTCCCGGCGCTTCGTCTGTCCTACTGTCGACTGTTTGAGCAGAAGCAGCGGGTTCCTCTGCTCAGCTGCTGACACAGAAGGGGGCAGACAGTGAGCGGGATCCTCCCAGCATTCACCTGGTGCAGGCAGCTTGTGTGCTTGGTCCTTTTCGCTTACCCACAGTGCACTGCAGCTGCGCAGTTCCCCTGAGTCTGTAAGCAGAGCGGAGCTCCTCCTGCAGTTCCTTGGGCAATGCCGCAAACACATCCGGGTCAACCTGGATGATCAAAAAGTCAAAAGGCAAAAGACATATCGTCAAACTATGCAGGTCACAAACTATGCATAATTCTTGCATAATGTTGCTTACAAATCTATGTATATATTTTCATTATCACAATTTTGCTTTGCTTGCTGGGAGCTGCAGTATACCTGGGAGAGATCAGGAAGCTCCAGAACGATGCCTGTACTGCTAGTTTGACCAGGCTGATCAGGGAGGTGAAGCAGGAGGGTTCCCCGTGGAGGTGCTGAGGGAGGACTGGGAAATGACGGGTGGTGTGTGGACGGTTGACATGATGTACTTGGTTTTTCCTCTCTGTGTCTCCATGACAACTCCACCTGTTCTCTCAGTTCTGCAGGCAAAGCTTCCAACACGGAACGATCCACCTGGAGAAAATTGGGTTTTATGTGAGATCTTTCTCCAGGGCACTGATACGGCCCAGTTCTGCTGCTCTGTGAGCATGATGGACTACAGCCCGTTTTCTAACCTGAGAAGGGGACGGAACCTCTATGCTGAAGTTGAGGCGTGTACAGGTATGGGTAGGGGCGTAGCTGGACGGAGGCTCCTCCTTACTCGTGCTAGGCTTTGAATTTGAACAAGTAGTAAGTGGAGTTTCAGAAGAGGAACTACCCTCTTGATTGGAAGACGTCCTAGGAAGTTCATCTGGGAAAGAGACCAAAAGAGGATGTGGCATGTTTATGGTCTCGTTTGGAAACACATGAACACACATCTCAGCATCTCAGTCCCGTACATGGTGTCCTGACCTGTCCCGTGATGTTCTCTGCTGTGGGCATGCCGTCGAGTGGTGAGCAGGTCTCGGATGGAGCGGGACGCACCCACATCTGCATACGAGCTCTCCAGCTGCTGAACCTGCAGACCCACCCCTCTCATGTCTGTGACAGCCAGCTTCATGGCACGGAAGAGCTTAACGACCTCAGCTGCTATCAGCCGCCCGCAGTCTGTGGGCCGATTCAACAGCGCAGACCTGCAGAGGTCACACCGAACCATTCAGTCACACCCAAAACACACGGTACACAGCCACACTGAAAGCACTCCAGTTTTCAGCATGCAGGGAGTTTGGGTGAAGATCACCTGGCCAGGTTGTCACAGATGCCATGACCTCCATATTTAGCAGGTTCCACTGGAGCACCAGCTTTACGCATCATCACTTTCAGTGTAACCCGACGACCTCTAAGCCCCGCCCCCTGCAGTCTTTTCTGTATCTCCATGGACAGGTTAGTCAGGAAGGTCTCCGCTTCCTCTACCTACATTAGACAGTTAACAAGGCAGAAGGTTCACATCTGTCCTGGAGCATCTAAACGAAGAGTCTGTGAACCACAGAAGATATAATGCAGACCAAGACGCAACACAGTAGCTACAACATAAAACAATGTTCTCACATTTGGGTCGTTTCAAGGGTCAAGTGATCTCACTCCTGACTGCATGGCTTCTTTTACATATGTGAATACATCAGACATACTCAGACCTGCTTCACGGAGGCGAGCTCACACTTCCTCCGAGGTGCTTTCAGTACAGTTCATTGGTAGTTCGTATTGTGATCTGCTGGCTTGGCATTATTGTGAAGCAGCTCTCCTGCTCACGTCCATGTGGTTTTATTAATGGTGAAACTCAAGACCTGCCACAGGCAGCAACAATCTTCATGGCTAAAAAACAACTCGATAAAATAGCTGCATGTGGGATCGTATTGTTCCACAGTAAAATTTGTCTCCTCACTGATTAAGGTTTGTTTTTTTTTTTAATATAAACCACTTTTTTGTCAGTTCTGCTTCATGTTATTTTTTGCAAATTTGTATTATTAAAGTAATATTCATCCTCAATAGATGAACCATAACTGAATGTTACAGTCTGAGTTCTAAAGGAGCCGTGGTGAGTTCTAAAGGAGCTACGGCAAGTTCTAAAGGAGCCATGGCGAGTTCTATGGTGTGAACACGTATTCTGAGACCTCATCAGTGCTAAAGAGGACCAGA
>JAOYMR010000023.1:1398314-1412237 GCA_025802075.1 Tenebrosternarchus preto
CCATGAACCAGTGGTGGTGCTAGGACCCTGAACCATGAACCAGTGGTGGTGCTAGGACCCTGAACCATGAACCAGTGGTGGTGCTAGGACCCTGAACCATGAACCAGTGTTGGTGCTAAGACCCTGAACCATGAACCAATGGTGGTGCTAAGACCCTGAACCATGAACCAATGGTGGTGCTAGGACCCTGAACCATGAACCAGTGTATACGCTGCACGCGCACACACACATACACACACACACCTGCATTACCAGATTATGGAACAGGTGATAGTTTAGACAGAATTAACCCCTCTGTAATTACTCTGTAATCGTTTGTTTTATCAGTCCTTTATTTGATTAACAGTAGACATGAATCTTTCTGACAATCTACAGCCACCTTTTAATGCAACACAAATGTCCAATTAAACCTTTTCAATATCTGGGCCAACAAAAGCTTAGGGAAGCATCTTCACTACACACACCACGATATGCTCATCTCATTACACATACTGAACAGAACAAGTAACCTCATACTTCAGTAGATCAATAGTTATATAGTTTTAAACCAAGGTGTAAACAGACACCCACCAGTATAACACAGTCGTTTGCTCTGCACTGTATTGTTCAGCTGCGACAATTTAATCTTCAGCAATTTCCACACACCCAAAAATCTTACTGTACATTCTGGTTTAAGTCTCCTATGTTCCCATAAAGGCAAAAGCAGGCGCACAGGAGATGGAGAGAAGCTCGTTCTCCTGTCTGGTCTCTTATTGTTGTCTGTGTGCTATGGACTGGTCCATCTGTAAGTGCAGGAGGAGGGGGGGTTAATACTGATCCCTGCCGCTCATTAACAGCACACTGGTGCCAAATGAGGACTGTCAGAATGGAAATCCCCCCCCTTTCCCTAGCACACCACTAGTCAACCTGCTCTGCTATGCTGTGAACATCCTCACTGCCACACGTCACACAAATACAGAATGAAACAGAAGCACATACAAACACACACACACAAACATAGTCTCTCTCACTCTCTCTCTCTATTGGGAATTATATTGACCAAATCTTGACACCTCTGTATGATTCTGTCTCTCTGTCTCTGTCTCTCTCACATGCACACACACTGCAGGAAGTATTCCTCTCTCAGTACTCTCACTTACACCAACATGGACCCTGCTCACAGCAGGCACCCACTCCACCCTTTTTCACTCCAGTCTTCCTGCTCTCTCTCCACCTCCACACGTTCAGCGTGCTTCTGACGGCAGGTGTGGACTCAACGTGCTCGTCCCACACTCCTCACCTCCAGACCTTCAGGAGAGGGGAAACAGCCTGGCCCTGCCAACAGCAACAGACAAGAGTACACGCTCTAACCCCTTCGTGTGGCAGCGACCAAAGGGGGAAGCTTTAAAGGAATAAAAGCCTGACTGGAGGAGATAGGATGGGGAAGGGCTGGGGGGGGGGGGAGGTGTGGGCACCTGTGCCGAGCACTGCAGGTGTGGCGGTTTTTCAGCTCAATCTCAGCTGTCCTCCCCCAGCTGGGGGAGGACAGCACCTCCTCACACACTCGCTTCTCTCGCCTCCTCATCCAGCCACAGGACAGCGCATTTGGACGGGACTGAGGCCCAAAGCACCATCCCGGGCCAAAGAACACAGGGCCCACATGCGACACGTCACATGACCCACGGGCTGGACGAAGAATGTGCAGTAAATCAACCAGTGACGTTATTAAGAGCATGAGACAACGGTGCAAAGAGGTTCCCAACAGAGAAACGTCTGAAACCATTCAGGACTCAGCAAGGCTACGGTATACGATCCCTGGTGTGACTTGGACGTCTGTGCTGCTGCAAACGTGAAGAACTCCCTAATCAAACCAGAAATCAAGAGAGAGCCGTCGCTAAATAGATCGGCATCGATCAGGAAAAGGTCACTGCTCTGCAACATGGAAAGACCCAAACAAAGCCATTTGGCTACAAGTTTTTTTTTTTTCGTGAGGGTGGGTGTAACCTACAACAAAGAGAGAGGGAGAGAGACTGTGTTCAGTGTGATATTTGCTCGCCCACTGATCTTTGTGTTGTGAGACTTTTGGGAAACCCAGTTCCTGGGTGTCTGTCAACGTTGTTACTGGGTACAAACTGGATGTGGGGACATTTTTGCAGGTTCACAGGACAAGCAACAAACAACAGAAAAGGGCAGCAAGAAGATCTGGATCGTGATGAAGATCTCCATCATCTTCACATCTCCGTATGCGTTCATACAAAAATCAGTGTTCTATAATAATGCAAGTGTAAAACATACCTCAGTTAAAATACTGAAAAAGGTGTATACAAGGTGCAACATTTAGACGATTTTAACGTGCAGCGAGTTTAACTGATGCCCAAAAACCCAGGTCCCAAATTATGCGCGTGGCTTTACCGCCAGACTGGAAACGCCACATGTCACGGGGTCAATGAGTTCACAGGTGTCTTCACGCGCACAGTCTTATCATAGTCCCCTTCGATAAACAACCTGTCACCTATGGCGCCATAATTCATAGTTTCGTTCCGATGCCGGACCAAAATACATTAAAAACCAGCTCGGGGCACGTTGTTTTCACGCCTACTATGCGGTGAACTGGCGTAAGGACACGTTCAGTACTGACGTGCAAGGCTCGCGCAGGGCTCTCGGGACTAGCGCGCGGGTCAGTAAACTCACGTCGGCCGACGACACATTGAAACACGTTTTTAGAGGGAAGAGTTGCATTAGCTACAGTAAGACCGAGTACCCGGGAAGTTGAGGACAGTCGCGAACCTTAACCGAACTGCCGAGCCGACAGCACGCGGGCCGACGGGGTTTAGCGTGTGAAACGAACCGTTCTGATGGCATTTTGTTCTTAATAACAAAGTGTGATCTGATGAAGCATTGTAGTAAACGAGATTTACAGGGACATAATAACAAAACCCAGTTAGGTCAGCCATTTAGATTGATCACTTAATATCAACACTGACCAGAAAGAGTTAAAGTGTGAGCATGATTAACTGAGTCGAATGTAGGGCAGCTAACAGTTTTTGTCAATTGCTTTGAAACCACTGAAAACGAAAATTAGTGCTCACCTATTCTCCCTTTTTCTATTTGAAAATCTGTCCAAACCAACGTGCCGTTGTTTCCGAAGGTCAGGTGCGTCGTCCACCTAATCTTTTACGCGTGTTTCAAAAAATATGAATAGAACTGTCGTGCAAACTGCGTCTTCCGATATCAACACCATGTTCTCGGGGCTGCAGAATGATCCCTTTCTCCATACCGTCCGCGCTCTCCATTGCTACTCACCCGTTCAGCTTTCACTGTAACCTCTCCTCAGACTCCTCCTCTCGTTGTTTTCCGCCTAGATCCTCCTCAGCGTCAGGTCAGTTCTCGCTACCTTACGCTATTCTCACAGCACCACCTGGCGGCGTATGACCCACATTACACTTGTCGCAGTGGCGAATATTCACACAAACACAACTCGGTTTCTATGAACGCTTTGGGCCTGCTGCGCTATAACTAACATTGAGCAGCGCCGTTCAAAAGATCAACACTGTCAAAACTAACATCAAATAAATATCACATGATGTATTCATATATCATAGTATATTTATAATTTGTGGAGCTACTGCAACATAATTAATATAGCAGTTAAAAATACGTTTAATTTAGTTTCTTAAAACATCATTTGAAAGATCATAGATGGAAAAATTAGGGCCTGCTTATGTAAAGTTCATGCAAGTCATCACCTTACAGTCTTAAAACACTGCCTTTAATCACCCTTTAGTCTTAAAACACTACCTTAATTACCTTTTATTCAGGAAGCCCTTGAGGTTACAGTAAATAGCATGTAAATCACGATTTTTGTTTTTATTTTTCCTTTATTTGACTGGGTTGCGCCCTGGAGAGACTGACAGAGCCCACACTGGCCTGCACTAAGTGCTGAGATTGCACTATTCTGCCCTCTTGTGTTATCACCTCGTATGTACAACTAAATGTTTCGTCGACCTGAAATTATTTTGCTTCTGTAGGTTACAAAATAGTTTTTCCGCTTCATAGAATACATTGGCAAAGTTTAATAACCAGTGACAAAAACTCTCCAATCTTTCACATTTGCCTTAAATTATGAGTATAATGGAATGTCTTTTAATTATTTATTATATCTTTTAAAAAATTCTTAAATATTTTACAGAATGTTTAATACCAAAATACTAACCCTTTCAGTTCTAACTGTTATCTACATCAACATATTTGGATGCTGTTTGCCACAAAAAAAATTCCTTCTGACTGCTCATGTCTTCAGAAGCATTTAATCAGTTTTCATGTCTGAGCAGAAAATTAACATCTAACATGATCTCAAACTGACAGTGTGACGCGTGCATGTAAGTTTGGTGAAAATAAATCTGGCCGTTCATGAGTTTGGTCAAGAGTATTCAAGAGTTATTTTATTGGTATACAGTGAAACAAAATAACGTTTCTCCAGGACCACGATGTAACACAAACGAAGGGTACAGGTGTATATAGTACAGGTAACGGCCAGCACAATCTAAGAACAATGTTATTAAATAGAATAGCATTTGTTGAATATTTGTTGTCAGTCACTGTGTGTTGAGGAGTCTGATGACACGAGGGAAGATGTGGAGGTGGTTCTCAGTGTGGTGGTAGTGGAGACGCTGCTCTAGATCTGGGAAAAGCCATTTTCATGTTAATTTGCCCCCTGTTGATGAAAGTGCACCAAACGCCTCGACCTGTAAACGACGGAGAACTAAAAATTAAATAAAATAACACAATTTTGTGCTTGGGAATCTAACATTAATAACAAGATAGAATACAAAAAATTAATATGTAAATGCAATATAGTTTGCAGGACTAGAAAACGAACCATTAAACCTGCTTCCAGTAGATGGCACAATTGTTCTTTAAACTGATCACGCCTTTCCTGGCACTGGTTAGCAGACGGAAAAGATGTCATGAAAAGTGAAAACAGAAATTTCTAGAATAGATCTAAATCGTTTAAAGAATTTACATTATATCATCTGGATAGTAGGAAATGACATTATGATTTCTAGATTATGTACAGTAAGATGTATACAGTGCTCTACTGCCTCTTAGGAAACTTTATTTATTTTAGGACATTTAAAGTTATTTTTCATATTTCAATTAGCATTTACATATTCATATGTAAATCGTATAATAGGTTATACTCCACAGTTACAGAGCCTTATTGTAGCCTATTGTTCTATTGTTCTAGGAAGACCATTTATTCTTCAGGTGTCCAGTGAATTTGTTGAACATAACAGCCAGGTCATGGATTAAAATGAAGACAATTATAAACTGTGGTTTTGTCATAGAGAGCCAAGATCCAGAAAACACTATTAATGTGTAAGAAAAGCCCTGAAGAGATGGTGAGGAACTGCCGTCTGGCATCCATAAACAGGATCTCACCCAAGCTGAAGCAAGTGTGAGAAACAGCGAGACTGAAGGAAGCAGGAGCAGGAGTGCCAGGAACACCAACCCTTCCCACTGTGATTGTGTTCAGCTGTGTGAGAGCTACAACTGGATGGAGAGGAGCTGGGTTTGGCTGAGCTAAGCTGAGAGACGTTCACTCACAACATGTGTTTCCGGCAAGACTTCAAGTTTATGACAACAGTAATCTTGGCAGGTTTTTCAGGTAAACAGAGGATGGTTTTTGATCTGTGTTGTGACTATTGAAACTCTCTCTCTCTCTCTCTCTCTCTGTCTGTCTGTCTCTCTCTCTATCTCTCTCTCTCTCTCTGTCTGTCTGTCTCTCTCTCTATCTCTCTCTCTGTCTCTCTCTCTCTCACTCTCAGAAGAACATGCACAAAAACACATTATTGTAAAAATATTGGTTTTCTTTGTCAAATGTTACTAGAACTTGACAATGTTGAAGAGGTTGAAGAGCAACTTAAGTTCTGTTGGTCAGAATCCACAGGTCATTCACTTCCAGACACGGTTGTGCTATTATTTACTCTTTCATGAATTAATAGGATTAATAACTGCATGAATGTGACATTTTTCTCTGTAAACTATTGGACAATAGTGATATTTTGGTTGAACGTGCTAAATGGAGTCTGGGTGGGTTCAGGCTTCAGCTGGGAAAGCCCTCTGTTAGATTCCTTCTTATTTCACTGTTGAAATAGTTTTGTTCTAATATCACTTCTATTTTTATTTGTTTGTTTATTTATTTATTTATTGTCGTTTTTTTCTGGGTAACTATAACAGTATTCTATCCAGGTCCTGTGAACATTCCTTAAAGTATATTTCTTATCATAGTCAAGTGCAAACTCCTTGAAGAAGCAGAACAATCCAGTAAACGTCTCGGGCCTGGGGTGACGTCACTAGGCCTTGAATCGCCATTTAGCAGGTTAAGCATAGTTGGCAGAGCGCGCTATTAAACGTTACACTGGCGATCACCACCCGTGCGGCTCGGATTCCATTCCGTCCTATTAATAGATGACAGAGCTATGGGTGAATGGAGAACTTCACCATCATTAACCTCAGTCCTGATTGAGCAAATTGCCCAGAAATTCCATCAGGTGAGTCTCTGTCCTATTCATGCCGTGTTGTAAAATACAATGCCATGTGTATTTCTCGAGGTGAAGATATATTGACTACATGAACCGTGACACGGAATCAAATCCAAGAAATGTACAGACACATTCACCAGCTCAAATGTACCCGCACAGTGCACATAGTCACACACACATTTGCATACATTCACACACCCCCGCGCACGTTCACGCACACACTCGCGCATACGTTCACATACTCTCGCACGCGCCTTATTGTTGATTCCTGTACATGAGGTAAAAATCTTTAGAGAAGGGGACAGAAGGGGAGATGTTCAGTGAGATGAAGACAAACGCACAGGCAAATATACGAGAGAACAAACAAACACAAAAAATAAGACGTGAAAAGATATTCTGTAAAAGAAAGAAAGGAGGGAGAAATACAGACAGAACGACCGAGTGAGAAGGGTATCTTTGCCAAGGATTGCCCTCTTGTCACTCTCTCAGCGTCTAATGGAGGTGATTGATTTTTCCGCCTGCTCTTATCGAGGGGAGCAGGCAGCGTCAATAAGGACGTGGTATCAGAGGTCTTGCGAGTCCCGCCAGCTGAGACGGCGACTGGGGTGCGAGACACGTAAAGCTCACTCAGATAGAGCAACGGTAGAGCAACGGAGGGCGGAGACTGTCGCCGCCGGACGGTTACGCTCTTCTTTCTTAAACCCGACATTTCGTTCAGTACTTTTGCCAGGCGTGTAGGACAAGCTGCCGCTCGTCTCTTCTGCGAGGAATCCTCACGCGCTTCTATATCTTAACGTCATCGTCGCGGCGAAGCATTTCAGCATAGCGTCGGCAAAGAGAGGCGAGGGGAAATCTTTGAGTACTGCCATGAACTGGAGTGCGTTTCATTCATTTCTGTGTAATAATAATCCGTGATTGGTGTGGCCTCTGTTCTCCGCGTGAGAGGCGGTGAGAAAAGCGGAAATTACCATGTTTCAGAAATGTGGCCGAGCATAGAAAGGGAACGCTGTAATTGAATACTTTCACCAGACAGATTTCCCATTTTCCAATTTCCTGCCGAGCATGCCGGTAATTTTGCCATTTCATCTGTGGTTCTGTTATTCCAGAGAGCCACAGATCCTGAGACTTGAGCGGTAATTGAACAGTACAGCTGCAAGGATTCATTTACATCTGGAATTTCTGCTTATCGGCAGCAGTTGCGCTGGTTTGGTATACAGTTTCTGAGCTACGGCGAAACAAACATTTGTGCTGTAAATCATATAATCACATAAGAAAGGAGAATTCAGCTTGAAATAAGATGTTTCATAAAGAACCAATAAACACTGCGATATGCGTCCACACACACACACATACACACAAACACACACACACACACACACACACACAGGGAGAGAGAGAGAGAGGGAGAAAACAAACAGTACTCAGGTCAGGCAGCAGTACCGGAGAAGGCAGCCCTGTTATGAAGATGTGTGATAAGTATTCCCAGAGGGTCTTCTAAGGTGGCGTCCCTTTAAATATTTCTTAAGACATCGTGTTTTCGTGTTTACGTGCTTGCACACTGGCATACCCTGTTGTATTCTTTAGCATATGAAGAATATTCGCAGAATATTGTCTCATTTTACAGGACACGACATTTTCCAAGCTCACCCTCACAGAAGGTTTTGCAGCTCACAGTCTAATGGAAGAAAGTTTCCAGTCATTTGCAGCACTAGCAGGCGCTAAATGCGCCCGTGCGCAATAACAACAGTGGGGGTGAAGAAACTCGTTCTTGGCCAAGCCATAACGCACTCTCAGTATTACTCTTTAATTCATTATTTTTATTCTTGGCACAGCATAGAATAAAAAATCATGAACGAAACAAAAATATTCCACAGATAAATCGTAATGCTCCACTCTCCCCTGCTCTGTTTCTCAACCTTGTTCATGTCTTTTTTATTGTCTTGGTTTGATTACTCCTGCCTTTGTTCAGGACGAAGGCCATTTCTCCTGGCCTGGGCCTGCAGACAAAAGACAGCGCTGAATCCAGGCTCCGCTTTCGCCCAAAACAAAAGACGACAAACTCTCCACTACGGCTGCTCAAGGTCTGATCATAGCACTCAACAGAGTAGAACATTTCTTTATCCGTTAGTCTGAAAGACACAAGCACACGCGAGCGCGCACACACACGCACGCACGCACGCACGCACACACACACACACACACACACACACACACACAACTTTTTCTTACTCTTCCCTTTTGCTATCACCCTGTCTCTTACAGGCACATAATAAATATAATAAACCAACAACCATTGATCTGCTAAACCTTGGACAGTGTACTCTGTAACCTTGGACAATGGACTCTGTAGCCACTGGTGAAGTTCAGATCTCTGACAGGGCAACCCATATGCACGGTTTTCAGCATAAACCATATCACACAGTAATTCTAGAGAAAATCATTCCTGTCTCCTTTAAGCAGTCAAAGTCCATACTTAAAAGTAGCAATGAAACATGGCAATTTTAAAGAAATCTCCTACCAGACTTCACTTCATGTACATATTGTGAGAATAATCGAAAGTTGTGAGAAACGTTGTCGTCCCTCACAAAGACAGGAGTTGGATCCTCATTCTTTTCCAGTGTTTATGAATGCAGTAAGAGAAAGGCTTTTACTGTATTATGTCATACTTGGTACGGCCATAAGTATGTGGACACCTGACTTATCACACCTGTATATGTTTGTTGGACATCCCATTTCAGTCCAAATCCCATGTAACGATGAGACAGGCTGGGCAGGATGCCAGCGCGTAGTCGAAGTTGTTTATTAGAAGGATAAACAGAAACCCTATCCGAGCGCAGGGGACTATAATACACGATACAAAATAAACCTCTGACCAGGGTAACCAGGAAGGGAAAAAACACTGAGGCATAACTAAGAAAACACAAAGAGAGCAAGAAGAACGGAAGAAGAACAGGAATATGGAGGTCAACAAAGAAGAAAACCCAGGAACATGACGTATAAATACACAGGTATAAAAACACAGGTATAAAAATGCAGGTATAAATACACAGGTGTAAATAAACAGGTATAAATACACAGGTATAAATACACAGGTGTAAAAACACAGGTGTAAATACACAGGTATAAATACACAGGTGTAAATATACAGGTGTAAATATAGATGAATAAATACACAGGTATAAATACACAGGTGTAAATACACAGGTATAAAAACACAGGTGTAAATATACAGGTGTAAATATAGATGAATAAATACACAGGTATAAATACACAGGTATAAATACACAGGTATAAAAACACAGGTATAAAAACGCAGGTATAAATACACAGGTGTAAATATACAGGTGTAAATATAGATGAATAAATACACAGGTATAAATACACAGGTGTAAATACACAGGTATAAAAACACAGGTATAAAAACGCAGGTATAAATACACAGGTGTAAATACACAGGTATAAATACACAGATGTAAATAAACAGGTATAAATACACAGGTGTAAATATAGATGAATAAATACACAGATATAAATACACGGGTGTAAATACACAGGTGTAAATATACAGGTGTAAATATACAGGTGTAAATATAGACATATAAATACATAGGTGTAAATACACAGGTGTAAATACACAGGTATAAATACACAGGTGTAAATACACAGGTGTAAATAAACAGGTATAAATAAACAGGTATAAATACACAGGAAGGTCAAAGCAAAGGAGAAGCAGTTGAGACAAGGGTAAGGAAAATTGGAACAGGGGGTGGGAAAAGAACCGGAACGGGGCGGGAAAAGAACAGAGACAAAACAAAGGAGCACATGACTGGGTGTCACTGCGGGAACTGCGACACCAGGGGAGGGGCAACTGTGACAATCTAAATACCATCCAAAGACGTAGGTGTTGCTACAGAGTACTCTCTCCCTCTTTACAGCTGTAACAATCTTCACTCTACATTTCTGGTCAAATCTTACCATAAGTCTTACCAAATCTTACCATAAGATTTTACTACATCTCTGGCCCATTCAGTAAAAATGGCATCTGTGAGGTCAGACTCTGATGTCAGCATAACCCAGACTCTGAGAAATAAAAATCAAACAAACAAATGAATAAAAAATACATCTCCAATAACTGAGGGCTTTCCACCAAACCCAGATGTGTCCATCAATCGTAACTCTTCAGAGAACATGCGTCCCCGGGTCCAGTATGCAGTGACAGCATGTTCTACACACAAAGTTGTGCTGAGGGATCCCGTTTGTGTTTGGAACTGTGTAGTGAATGATGTAACAGTGTATCTGAGGCTCTCCACTCTCCACTCGGTGAGGTTGGGTGGTCTCCTGCTTTCCATCTCACTTCCTTTTTGCAGCAGTAACACTTCCAGGTGACTGGGCCAGATCACGGCACCCTGTTAAAATGTTTCAGCCTCATGCTAATGCCAATGTTTGTCTATGGAGACACAGCCATGTGCTTTTATACACACATCACCAAAGGGTGTGGCTGGCACATCTGAACCACATACTTCTGACGTTATATTTTGTCAGCCTTCCACTGTCTTATATGTAGAGTGTTTTATATGTAGAGTGTTTGGCCTTACAAAGGAATAGGAGGTTCCTGAATATATGGGTCATATTATTTCAAATTATTTTATAACCTTTAATGTATAAATAAGCTTTTAATTACCAGATACTTGTTAGAACCATCTGAAATTTTACCTTTACCTATTTTCATTAGTGTCTAAAGAAATCTAATACTAAACAAGCATGAGTTCTCAGTAAATGACAAAGCACACATAACACTGGCAGTGGGAGATGTTCAAGTCAAGATTCATGGCGATGTTGTGTTAAGATCAAGACTTTCTTTTATTTGTTTCTTAGTTTATCTAAACCTTTATTTGATCATCTTAGTAGATCCAAGTCTTGCAACCATCAGTTAATGCAAGCATCTCTCTGCCCAAAGACTCCTGGAGACCAGCTAGGTGAAAGTCACCCTTTCAGCTTTGCTAAAGGGTGCATGTACACCCCCCCCACACACACACACATATACACACACACACTCACACATACACCAACACATACATGTGCACACACACACACACACACACACACACACACAAAACACCTCCACCCAACCACATACACACACACACAAAACACCCCCACCAAACCACATACACGCACACACACACACACACACACAAAAAACACCCCCACCCAACCACATACACACACACACACACACATACACACTTATATGTGCCCACACACGGACACACACAAAACTCTCCCACCCAACCATACACACACACACACACACACACACACACACACACACACACACACACACACACACAAAGGCCATCTTTGTTCACCCTGCTGTGCTCTGTGTCTTTTGAGATGGGCTGAATCTGCTCGTTAAAGTCTGTGACATCCATTGGGAGGATTGGCCCCCTGCTGGTCATGGTTTACAGCTTCTGTTTTTTTTTGCCCGACCCAGAAAAGAGGAGCCCAAGCTGCCTGGTAAGAAAAGGGGCTGGAGAATTCCTCCGCTTTATTAAGAGTCGGATCTGGAGCGGACCTCCCCCGTGCGGGCTGACAGGCCCGGTTGCTCATCTCCGGAGGAGCGGGTCGGGAATGGACCGAGTCGCTCTGGCTGGGATGAGCCCATCAGAACAGGGACTGAGAACCTGCCATGGAGCCTTTCCCATGCCACTACGCCCAGTCGATCGATACATCAATCACCCAGGCAAACCGTTAACGGATGCGCTGATCAAAGCGCGGTGACCATTAATGTAGTGCCTCGTTAGGCATCTGGCCAGACTGTTATCTGGATCAATGAGGAAGGCTGTTGACTAGTGCTGATTAAGTCGCCTGCTAATCAACTGCTAATGACAAACACAGAGATTTGCTTCTTCCATTGATTTCTGTTCCTGTGAAGAGCGAGTGAAATCTCTGAGGAAGCCAAGTAGTTTCCTCTATAACCATATAAAACTTTTTTTCCCTCTGATCTGCCAAGATCCAAAAGTGACATTTCTCAGTTTCAAGGGGTGAGCAGATGCTGAACTTTTGTAAGGGAATCTGTGAGGTGCACGTGGCTTTAGGGCAGTACAGGGCAGCAAGGCGGAGGAGGCGACAGAAGGGTGGAGGTGTGAGGGACACGCCAGGCGCCACAGGATGGACGTCCCACGTTTACTCCCTGTCAGTTAAGCACCATCAAAGTACCGTGACTTTCCCTAAGGCGGAAAACATTGCCACACTGAACTCAGACTCCACGGCCCCTGGTTTCCATGGAGAAGAGGTGGGTTCAAATGAGGAAAGGGATGTGGTTAGGAAGGAGTGTGTGCTCACAGCCCTCAGGTGGAGTGGTGGAGGGAGGGAGGGAGAGGGAGGAGGGATGCTGCGCTGTGTGGCAGGTGTCTCTGGAGAGAGCTAGTGCTCAGGGTGAATGTATCAGGGAACCTGTATCAGGGTGCATTTATCAGAGTGTATTTATCAGGGTGTATTTATCAGGGTACCTGTATCAGGGTGCATGTATCAGGGTGCATGTATCAGGGTACCTGTATCAGAGTGTATTTATCAGGGTGTATTTATCAGGGTGCCTGTATCAGGGTGCCTGTATCAGGGTGTATGTATCAGGGTACCTGTATCAGGGTACCTGTATCAGGGTACCTGGCTGACCACACCTTGCTTGTTTTCTCCCCTCTGTCCATTCCACAGTCATCAGATCTGAGATGAAAGTTTTTTGCTTCTTGTCCCTGACGAGCAGGAAGAAAGAAGAACCTTCCAGAACAGACAGGACAGCTGCAGGTCAGGAGAAGATCGAGGCTCAGTTACAAACAGCCCTCACACACTCACACGCGTGCAAAAACACGCAAACACACACACACACACACACGCAAACACACATAAACACGCACACAAACACACACACACAAGGTTCCATTACAACCTTCCCATCTCTGCAATGATAATTACATACCTCTCACACAAACAGAAAGCTTGCCTATAGTGTGTTACATTGTTTTATATCAGCAGAAATTAGCATGTTTTTTGCATATTATTAATATTATTATTATTATTATTATTGTTGTTGTTGTTGTTGTTTTTGTTGCATAGCATCATCTCTATTAATGGAGTGCACATAAGTTGAACTGCACACTTTCTGGTGACATGGTTTTATTCATATTGTCATATTGTAATCACATGATCATGGTGGTGATGCTCCAATCCCTTTAGACAGTGGGCAGTCAGTAAAACTTGTTGGCCCGTGAGAGAGGGGGGATGATGGGATGTCCTGGTCCGAGAAGGGGGGGGGTGACGGGATGTCCTGGTCCGAGAAGGGGGGGGGGTGACGGGATGTCCTGGTCCATGAGAGAGGGGGGGTGACGGGATGTCCTGGTCC
>JAOYMR010000023.1:1428550-1439911 GCA_025802075.1 Tenebrosternarchus preto
AGAGAGAGAGAGAGAGAGAGAGAGAGAGAGAGAGAGAGAGAGAGAGAGAGAGAGAGAGAGAGAGAGAGAGAAGAAAAAGAAGACGTTCAGGGTCAAACAAGCACAACCACGAACAGTTCTAGAAAACGACCAATGCGACTGACCAGTGCAAACATAACAACTGTTGTTGTTTTTTTTTGTTTGTTTTAAAGCATTCGAGTTTTTTGAGTGATTGAGTGTAATGACACTGTTGGTGAGGTGTACAAATGCAGAGGAGGAATGCTACCACAAAAACTTACTGAGTACGAGTTTACTGAGCCGAAACAGTCAGCATCGCATACACGGACGGCTGATCAATTTTCGAGTTAGGGCCCAAATGAACGCTATGATTCTCTTCATGGCTTTAAAGGAGCTCCCATCCCCTCTGCCCGTCACCAACATCACACTCCTACCCCTCACACACACACACACACACACACACCAAATACCACAACCTAACAACACAAGAGCCCAGACGAAAAGGCTAATATGCACAAACCACAAAAACGAGACAGAAAGGAGGAAAATGTTGAAAAATAAAAGTTTGAACCAAGTCGCTGGGTTTTAGAGGCGTTCTGAACGCAGAACCACATTTGTGACGCTTAAATGCCTGCCGTGGAGTCGCAGGCTGTAGAAATTGCGGTGCTGAATCTCTCCTCTTGGAAGGGCACAGGATTAAGAGGCCAGCAAGATTGTTAAACATGTCAACGTGTAATTGCACGATAAGGCCCTCGCGAGGAATTTATTGGCCCAGTTGCTATTTCTATTCCCCCCTAATCTCGTTCAGCACATTCGTTCCGTGCAATCTGTCTGCGTAATCTTCTGTGACAGAGCGCCGACCAATAGCAGCATACCGGCTTTTTTGGAGAAGGGAGAAAATATGCAGAGGCGTGATAAAGTGATGCTAATTATCCTCGTTTAGGACAGCGAGTGCAAGAGATCGGGAGTTTACGCACAGGCTGCGAACACGAGCCAGCTGCACTGATGGCTTCCGAACGCGGAATATATCGGTGGTTACAAGATAAGGGTATCGCGCGCTGAGACGATTTATTGGTCGTGGTTCCCCACCACCCCTCCCATTTGCCCCAGCCCATCCTTTTCACCCACCCACCCTCATGCTTCCCCCCTCTTTGCTGGAGTAGTAAATTATTTTGGTTAAATTTACCAGAACGCGCTCCCTTTAACCTGGCAACGTGCCGTGACCTGCTCTCCGCCTCTCTCTGTTTTCAGCGCTAATCCGTGTTGCTTTTCATGTGCAGATAAAATACAAATAGCTGCCGAGTGGCCAATCTCTTACCTCGGATGATAAGGAGAGTTACAGTGGATAGGCTCTAATAAGAACCACGGCCACTTGGTCATCATTTTCTGACAAAGCTCAAGGAAACAGTAAATTTAAATGTGTTTACATAGTATGAAGCTTTAAAACAATAGTACAACAACAGCGGTAACAACACCTCCACCAGCATAACATTTAGTAGGCCAGGTTTTTTTTTACTATGTTAAGAATAATGTTGGTTAACGAATACGTTGCATAAATAACGAACTTATCCATAATTAAACAACTTAATTGTTTTAAATTGTTTACTAACGCCATTAAAATGTTAGATTGTTTTATCCACCCACAATCTATTATAATCGCATTGTCTTACCCTAATTGTATTTAAAATGTAGCGCTCTGTTGCGCGCGGCTCGCAGAGCAGGGCACGGTCTAAGGCCGTGTATTCGTGTCTCGTGACACCTGTTGCGGAGTGTCGTTGTAGTAATAATAGCTCCTAGAGGTCAGAACCGGTGCCATTTAATTCCATGACCCCTTAAACCTTCGAGCCAGTCTGTTCTCTCAAAACCAGATGAGAGCAGGAGAGTACTCCACCCTTGAAAAACAAGCAAAATACACAAATAAGTATAGAACTTTACAAATATAAGCGGTGATCTAAAATAAAAACAGTCAGGCTTCCTCTTAACCTCAAACGGAACATTATGTTAGGCCCCCTTAATTTAACATGATGCAAGAAATGCCCAAATATTTAAGACCACGTTTCCCGTAAAACCTGTGAAAGTAATGTTCTCACAGAAACTGAGTTAGAAGAGGATCTGGATCCTACAGGTAATTACTACAACCGGCTTGTTTTAAATGTCTCTTCAGAATAACCAAGAATATCCCACCCACCCTCACATGTAGGAACACAATTACACACTGCGTGGACGCTTCTGTCAGGCGAGGTTAAGTGAGGCTGTCCTATTATTATTATTATTATTATTATTATTATTGTTGTTGTTGTTGTTGTTGTTATTATTAATATATTTTTTTACCTAAATTCATTCTTAGTCTTTTAACTCATGTTGTCAGAAGTATTTTCAAAGAGATCAAAATAACATCAGAAAACATTGTTGCAATACCCTGTCGGATATATTTTTAATAATTTTTCAATAAAATAGATGTCGTTTTTTTTTTTTTTTTTTTTTTTTAAAAAAACACTAAATCCAGAAACAACACTTTTGATGTTTGATTTGTGTTTACACGAGCAACAGATCAAAGTAACAATAAACCCAAATCAGAACGTCTTTTAAACGTAACAATTAAGATGATATTTTCAAATGAACCGCGGGTTTCCGAATATGTCAATCATTGTTGTAAATCGTCACAAATGCGTTTTATTCTGTAGGGCCAAGCGCACGTTTTCGAGAGCGGATTTAATCATCGCGATTAGAATGTCCTTCCCCGTTCACACATGACATAATAAATACAGATGAACCAAAAAAAAAAAAAAAATTAAACCTATTTTGGAAAATAGGATTTTATTTTCCCCCACAGAGTAGAACTAACAATGGGTATTTTATAACATAATTCAATAAAATTGCTTCAATAATTTGCCTAATTAAAGTAATTATTTTACTATTTCTAGACCACAATTTTCCCATTCACTTCAGCTAAGGGGATAAAACCTTCTGAACTCGAGCGCTTCCAAAAATGTTCCTTTATACGAACACACAGATTACAATTAAAAGGTTTTATAGACCGTTCCAGGAGCTGTAAAAAATACTGGTGATGTTTTGTTAAATGATATCTGCATTTAATACAATCTTCATTTATACGGAGCAGTTATAGTCAGTCCTGTTAACAACGGCGCAGTTTGACATTAGTCAGTACAATATTTCCCAAGTTAACAAGTTAAAAGGAGTAGATATTAATAACACAATGTCATGGACAAAATAACAAAACTAACACTTTTTAGAACCATAGTAACATTCTTCCAAATTTTATTTAGACAATGAATCAGCGCAAAATCAGGATGCGAACTGGCAGGAACGCATCTCATAAATTATATACAGCAGCGGTTACGTGCCAGTCTTTTGAAATATTAAAACTTATTCACAATTTACAAGAAATATTACAGCATAATTCAGGTACATAGATTCACGTATACAAATGTTTTGGTAAGTGTAATACGCAGGAAACTCTTTATAAACTCTCAGAAATATTTCTCCAAGTTACTTTAGATGTGAACTTACTAACTTTTTTTAAAAAAAATGAACTTTGCACAAAGCATTAAATATTTGAAATGAAACACCGGAGTGAGAGGAAACAGCGGGATTTTTTGGCATTGGCCAGGAAGAATGTCAATTCGAATTCATGAACGGTATAATTAAAAAAACGCTTAATTAAAAGTGACAAACATTATCAGTCCTTGTTCTTCTCTGAACGGCAATCGAAACAATATTTTACCTTAAATTACAAGAACATCTTAAAACATTCTATACAAAAGTAGTTAAATGGCCATCTAAAAAGAGGTACATTTTTGGTGGCGAGTGTCTGAATGCGCTTTACCCCCAGTTTCTTTGACCATTTCAGATATGCGTTAGCGGGACAGTTCCGTTTACTCCAGCAGGTGTGCTTTGGTAGTGTTGTGGTAAGGCGTGCAGTCTGCTTTGGACAGACGGATCGCCGGACTCCCCAGTTGGTAAGTACATGCTGATCATCTCTCTCAAGTCTCCGGGGCAAGGACCTCTAGAGTGTGTGGTGACCGGAGGACTTACGTTCGGTTCGGACTTGACGAGTGAGCTCAACGTACCGATCGCTGCTGAGGACGCAACGCTGGAGTTTTGATGCTGTGAGTAGGATATTCCCCCGTAGCCGGGCGGAGACGTGCTCATGTAGCTTTGAGAGTTGGATATCGGGCTGTACTGGAGGGCGGTCATGTCGTAGCGATGCATGGGCTGTGGGTTGTGAGGGTGGTGATGATGGGCATGGTGATGGTGGGCGCCGCTGCCTGGATGCTGGCTGTAGGCGAGCTGCGCCTCCTGCATCATCGCCGCCGCTGCCGCTGCCGCTGCCACCTGCCCGGAATAAGCGCCATTCGCCCACCCGTTCATGTGTGCGTAACCGGCACTGGCGGAGCCTCCGTGACCGCCTGGACTCTCCAGCCTTTGACCGACACCACCCGGACTCATCCCTACCCCGAGACCGACGCCTGCTCCAGTGCCCGCTCCGCCGAGGAGACCGCCGGCCAAAGAGTACTTGTCCTTTTTAAGCAGCGTCTTGGTTTTTCGCCTTGGTCTGTATTTGTAATCCGGATGCTCTTTCATGTGCATTGCTCGCAGCCGCTTCGCCTCATCAATAAAGGGCCGCTTTTCAGCTTCTGACATCACCTTCCACTCAGCGCCGAGCCTCTTGCTGATTTCGGAGTTGTGCATTTTGGGGTTTTCCTGAGCCATTTTTCTGCGCTGGCCCCGGGACCACACCATAAAGGCATTCATGGGTCTTTTAACACGCTCTTGGTTAGCTTTGCTCCCCGTATTTGGACCCGTCTGTCCCGGATTTGTATTGGTTTGAGGTCCCGGGGAGTGCAAGTCCGTTTCCATCATCATGCTATACATTCACGTGGCTTAAAGACTTCTCACCCAACACAGAAAAAGCATGAACTTTCAGCGCTAGTCCGCACGAGCAGGTGCAACTCAATCAAGAAGAGCTCCGGAAAAACGGAACGAAATGTAATTTAATCCAAACGGTGCCTGTAAGTTTGAAGTTCTTTTCCCGTCTCGTAGCCTGTTTTGCGTCGATCCCGACTACGGTTTCACATCCACGTTAATTGAAAGCGCATTTGTGCTACTTTCCCTAGTGGAGTTGAGGAGTTGGTTAAAGCGGCGGCCATATGATGCGCTTTGACAGCGATTAAAATGCGAGAGCGGCCAATGGCGTTCTAGAAAGAGAGCGATTTGCATGGAGATCGGTGGGGTGACGTAGAAAGCGAGGAAAGAACTAGTAGGCGGGGTGCAGCAGGGGTCAACACCGCCCCTCTAACGGAAAGTAAATAGTGGGATAGCCTGCCAGTTTAGGGTTACTCAAGGATTTGGGATAAACGAACATTTTAATAGATAACATTTCAGAAAATGAAACCAACAGAGACTCCAACAGTCGCCCAGTTAAGAAAAAAAAACTCTTGGGCACAAAGAGCAGCATACTTTATCCAAGTTCTAGAAAAGACAAAAACTACGTGTTTACACCTCACTTACGCGTCTCGGTTTCAGCGCATTTATAACCTGACACATAGCACTCACCAAATCACACACTAGGTAAAGTCTCTCTGATTAGGCCCGGAAGACACCGCTACCTGAATCCTTACATTTTATCTCCTGAAGATGTTTGCCCTCCCTCTAAAAAAAAAAAATACATGCGCGCGCAAGTGCACGCTGCTTACCTGCATCTCACATGTATCACGCTCTCGTCCTATCAGCATTTGAGATCCATTTGCAACCAACCACATTTATCACGGATGGCCTGCACCGTTCTTTAAAAATAACATGCGGCAAACACATTTAAGAGGATACGCAAACCTGCAGGAGTTTGCTGAAAGAAGTGTTACCGCCGTCTGCTGGTAGTTTAATTTTGTGAATATACATGGTTAGTTTGCATGGATTCGAAAGACAGCAAAAACAAAAACAAAAAAAAACCCGAATTTGATAAGAAGTGGATAAGATTTTGTTTAGATTAACATTGCGCTTTAAACTCGCTGGTAACACTAAAGGCCGCATATAAAAAGTTCCTGTTAAAATTCACTGGCAAGGACAAATCTCATACTGTGCACAACGTCGCACATGTATAATTCGATTTTCACAGTTGACCTGCCTTGAAAACACCAATCAGTTGCTAATTGAACGCAAAACAAAAATATTCTTGCCCCGCTGAGCAGCAAACGACGCTAGGCTGCACGGTTTTTAATTAGGTTAATACCGAAATGCACGAGGGGAGAAAAACTGATTGTACGTGGATCACACTTTAAGTTGTGTAATTGGGCTTAAACGTGTGGCACTGGTGCACATCATAGCATATATCGTATCAAATCATATCATATCAGTTCATATATCATATCAGTTCATATATCATATCATATCATATCATATCATATCATATCATATCATATCATATCATATCATATCATGTTATATTGGCCTCTAAACGATATGGCGGGATTCAAATTCTTGCTATGAAAAAGAATACTGAAGATCTTTCTTATTTTCAGAAGAATACTGAAGATCTTTCTTATTTTCAGAAGAATACTGAAGATTTTTCTTATTTTCAGAAGAATACTGAAGATCTTTCTTATTTTCAGAAGGCTCAAAAATGACACCTGTGGACATGGTGTTACAATGGCCCGTATCTAAACATTTATAAACATGTTATAATTATTAAAAGGATATTCATTTGTTTATTTTATACCACAAAAGAATTAAAACAATGGCCTAAAGTAAGGCACTATAATAATGTGATGATTATTACGTCCAGAACAATAAAGACTGAACGATGTGATTCATCTCCAGCAGAAGAAAAAATAAAAGGATCCATAATAAAGAAAAAATGGTTTCTAAGTTAACAGTTCATCCATAACAATTATCTTATATTAAACAAAATAAATTCCACAAATACTATGAATACTATTTGGATAGCAGCTTTACATCAGTTATTTTCATCAGGTGAACCTAAACTGCCTGGCAATTTAGATGTAAATAGTAATTGTATTAATAAGTAATTGTATTAATTTAGATGAACTAATAATGTATTCTTATGTTATATAATAATAATAACAATAATAATAATAATAACAATAATAATAATAATAATAATAATAATAATAATATTATTATTATTATTATTATTATTATTATTATTATTATTATTACTACTACTACTACTACTACTATTAACAAAACAAGAGTCACAACAATAATAACAATATCAATGTTCGTATTGAATGCAAATTAAACTAGGTCTGTATTACCTGTCCAATAAACGTACACCAGTGATTGCTTGAGATGTTTTTAGAGAACTGCCAAAGAAACAATTGTTGGGAGTGAACAACACTCCGTTTTCTTCGGATTTAAGAAAGTCTGTTGAAACGCACTGTAACCCTCGAGGGATGCGTTTGCTTTGTCCTTGTTATTTTTGTCACTTGTAGCACGCCTTAGAAAGTGCTTGTTTTGTGCGCGGATTCCGCACGTGGGGGACAGGGCAGTGCTGGTGCACGTGCGAGTGCCGGGGTCACGGCAGTTACCCTAAACAAACAGCAGTGACCCATGATTGTTCAAGGGTTCGTATTTGTTGGATTAAGACTGATTCGGTCTCTTACTTGAAACAGATTACATATGTAGCTCACGGTGACTTATTAGGCACTGTCCATGTTATAAACTGCGTGATAAGCAAGTCGGATTTTTTTCTGGTAGCCTAATAAGAAAAACAATGACCTTCGAACTGAATTATTTATATTCTGAAAATAGAATACAGAGCTGAGTTTAAATTGTACACGAATTATTACCTCTCGAATAGTCTCTTTCCCTCCCAGTCCTAACCCTCTCCGAAAAGTGAAGAGTCTCTTGAACTTGTGAGGAGGCAGTTTAACATCGACATCTGACAGGTGTTAGCGGCCGTGCGGCTCACGAAACATAATTACTCGTGAGTATTGGAGCTACAGAGAGGGTGCAAAAAGGAGTGAAAATAGGTTGGTGGGAGTAGGATTTCGGTTCGGCTGCGCTGTTAACATATCAATAAGGACCTGAAACCAACACCAGACATTTGAGTGCAAGTTCTAAAATATAACTATCGCTATATTTCGTGTGTCTGCCAGTCCGTGAAAGTACGAGGACTACACTACCTGAGGTACAACGTATTTAATTATCATTCGCTATACACCGGTAGTAATGCCCACTTCCCAAAAATCTAAAATATTATCTACAAACGTGAGAAAAGGACACCGGAATATGATATACGTCAAATTTCTGTCAGTCGAGAAAGGCCTTAGCTAAGTGAAAACATGTAATTAAGAGCTTACTAAGTAGACTAGATATCACTAACCAGTGTTGAAAGAAAACACCAAAAATACACTCACAACCATGTGTCAAAGTAGACTACTGTATGAGACACGTCAACATCATGCGAAGCGACGCAGATTCGTTCGTTCCTTATGTAACATATATGTTTAATTAGAAGCTACTGCGTTTAGTTATGTAAAGATGAATATATCTAGCGAGCCAGACTCGTTTCCGCCTTTTACCACCCTTGGTAAATCGCAGTTTAATTTTGTATTTATATTATAGACTACTCAGAGAAGCTTTAAAAAATTTCCGTCGTTGCATTGACGCGGTAAAACGGGGTGTAGTTAACGTTAAAAACTTAAATTGTGATTATAGTACTCCTCTTCGATGTGAAGTAATAACCAAATTAAAACTACACCTGCACTTCATTCGATATATAACCTAATTTAGACCGTGCATTTCATCGATATGTTCTGTACCATAAATGTCGACGGTAAATCTACTGCACCTGCTTCGGCGCTGTAAGCATTAGTTATAATGTGGCGCGCGGCATTCAGCATTCACCGGTCTCTGATACAAAGAATCTGGACATTTAGGTTGGAAACGCATGTAGCCTATTTCTTTATCATGTTCATCTGGAGGTGTTTTTTCTCCGAAACAGCATGTATCGTAAAATTTATAACACCCGTTCTAGTTCGCAGTAATATAGGCAGGTCCAACGCGCTGAAGTTGCAAAGCGCTCCAGGATAAAACCAGACGTTTAGCAAATGGTGCCACGATAACGCAACTAAATAACAAAACTTCGACGAAAAGGTTATTTTCCGATTCTTCCTCGATTTTCAAACATATCTGTTTAAATAGTCTTAATCGTTTTGTTTCAAGTTAAGTAAACTTACGCGAGTTCCATTGTTCCACTTTCGTTGTGATGGTAAATTGTCCTTTCCCGTTTCTAGCGCTCTGTCCTAACCCAGCCATAGAGAGCCGTCAGACCGCCATCCCTCCTAAAATCTACGATCTTAGTGTGCCATGGCCGACCGTACCCAGCTCCCAAACCCACCACTCACTACACACTGAGGAGACAGACAAGAAAATGAAATTTATTATAGACTCTAAAGACAATTTCAAGTTATTGTTTCTCCCGGCGAAAGGGTTCCTTCTTACATAATGAAGCGTCTTTTGTGTGCCGCGGAACAATAGAAAACAAGTATTCTAATAAATAGCCACTTTTTTGTTCCCTCGCGAGGATGAATGGAGTTGAGCAGTTGGGTTTGAAAGCAGCTGCCGCGCATTCAGGAGATGGGGGCGGAGCCCTGGCACCAAGCGTCTCTCCTCCTTGGAAACGGACTTAGAGAGCGGATCCGGCAGCATCATCGAATAGCTGCCTGTAGACTTCACCTCGCTTCAAAAGTCTGCCTCATCACAACCGCGCCACTGCTCAGAAGAGCCCTTCACAAATTCAAGCTAATTATTTTGTCTTAAAAAAAGCTATTCCTAAACAAATTTTTACTGATATGTCACAAAATTGTTTATTTTTTACAGTATAATTTTGACAACAAAAGTGAAATTCTTTAGTGTCTTAGGAAAAGCTCAAATTTAGCTCAAAATTAATCTAATCTCCAAAAAGCAAAAACTCATCCAAATAGCAAAATGAACTCCTACACCCTATGAAATATTACTTATAGTCTCCTACAAATGCAGGTATCGATTATTGTGTCAGTAGACAGAGTAGATCCAAGGTCAGAGGCAAGAACCACTAGCTCAGTCAGCATAAACAACATCTTATCAATGTCCAAATGAAAGTTTAGTACAGATTAGTAAAGTTTAGTACAGATTAGTAAAAACCAGGGGCACCATGCCTGTTACCAACAAACAACCATGATACTAAACACACCACACATCGTGGTTAGCTCTCCCTGTTGTTGTATGTGCTGTAAGCACTACCATAACACAGCTTGCCACCATGTGTCTTTGACAGTTCGTCAGAGTGTAAAACCGGTACGCTGTAGCTCAGACAGGCCCCCCGGGAGAATGATCATCTCCAGATGATGGTAGATGTTTACTGCAGTTGAATCACCCATGCTGGAAGAGGACCTGACTGCACGCCTTATCCAGCCATGATCTGTACTCCTCTCCATTCATCCACATGACAATAACTGTAATTTACATTGGTAACCACAGCACACACACACACACACACTTCACCACTCTCCCCCACACATTTTTGAAGACACTGAGTTATGTCGCTCCTACTTCCTCAGAGAAGCAAAAAGTCTTTCCTAACATGCTGAGCCTGAAAAAATAATAATTCTGTTCAATTAAAATCTGTTAGCTTGAAATCACCTCGTGACCAAACTATTCTGTAACTCGTATGTGGCTCCATGTGTCTTGCTGAGTTATACTGAAGGAGTAAAATGACATGCGTAGGAAAATGTCATAAAATGAGATGATTGGAAAGTCTAGACATTATCAAATGTCTCATCACAGCAGAATAAAAGGGGCTTTGCATGCAGGAATAATAAGCTACAAGGCAGCCCTTCTCTCTGAGCCTGGTGCAAACCATCCTGCAGATACGTTCAGAAATGCTTGTTTTTCTGTGACTTCATCTGTAAGTTTTTTGCTTTTGTGATGAAACACAGTCCAACTACTACCACCCGGCCCTGAGTGAAATTCATTTGTACGTTCCCTTCCTACCCCGGAATGCAAAAATGTTAAGCCCGTGTCTATACACTGGTGTGAATCGTATTAAACAACCAACAGGCAAGGTTATTAAAGATTAATAGATTATGATAGATTATGAACAAAGTCATAAAATGAATAATTACTTGGCATAATGGTGTGGGGTAAATCCAACCTGCTTAAAAATCGATCCCTGTTCTACTGCATCACCTAAGAACTGCCATCATGACTGTGACATGTTTTGTGAAGGTATTAAAGGAATACTGTGAACATGCTCTAATAAACTGGTATTAAAGGAATACTGTGAACATGCTCTAATAAACTGGTATTAAAGGAATACTGTGAACATGCTCTAATAAACTG
>JAOYMR010000023.1:1451840-1466909 GCA_025802075.1 Tenebrosternarchus preto
GTATACTGAACCCTCTGAATACTGAACCCTCTGTATACTGAACCCTCTGAATACTGAACCCTCTGTATACTGAACCCCCTGTATACTGTACCTTCTCTATATAGTCAGCATTGCCAACTCTGGATGAACAAGTCATTCCTGAACACTTGATCTGAACATTAACACAGTGGTGATCTCAATATGGTACACACGACCAGATTTGATATCCTGATATAGTAAAATTCAGTTATCGGTTTAGGAGTGGAAAAATCTGTGGTACACTGACTTTTAAAAGACCAGTGATGATTATGTTCTGGGTTTTTTGGAGCAAGAATAAGTTCTTCTATTGCACAGGAGTTTTCTATTGATGATTAAATTCTTGTTTCTTTTTATTTATTAAAGCCTATATACTAAACAGGCATACAGAAAATTCCCAGGAAGGCTAGAATCTTAACCTTAACCCTAACCATAACCTCAACCCTAACCCTAACCATGACCTTAAACCTAACACTAACCCTAACCTTAACCCTAAACCCAACCGTAACCATAAACCTAACCTTGTTATACTATAAATTCTTTCAAATCCAAGTCCAATCACATATCCACACCCCTGCCCTACGGTGAGAGGAGATCAGAACATTGGTTTACTCTTAATTCCCGCCTGCGTCTTCCTTTCTCTGCGCATCATCAGGCCAGGAGGTGTCTGAGCGCAGCTCCGCCGAGAAAACCACAGGTGACACTCAATCGGCCAGACGGGTGTAAGGTGAGACTCAGCACTAAAGCCAGGCTTTTGACCTTTGGCACTCCCCTGACTAACACTGCATAAATAGTTAACGAACGCTCCTATGTACCCACACGCGCCTTACATAACCGCGCAAACATCACAGCCAGCTGGAGTCTCTCAAGAACAAATGAACTGACGCAAGAGGGTTTCAGCTTTTGCTTCATCCCTTTCAACTTTCAGCAGTTCCCTGTGATGGTGTACAACTTCAGGCATTTCCTAGTCATCTCTGAGGTCTGTTCTGACTCTCATGTCTTATGGGAGCCACGCATGCCTGTGACTCTGAGTCACCGTCGACTTTGACTCCTCTGCTAAGCGGCGTCTGGGGGCTGCTGGGTGCACGTGCCTCGCTCTCCGTGGCCCTCTGTCTGGCTCCGTCACCCCTGAATGACTTCCTGAGCAGCACACCGTGTGCAGCTGATTCCGCCCGTGCTCCGATGACTAATTGATTGCGATTAATCTGCAACAGAATGAAATATTCAGATGGTCCAGGGAAAGGCAGACAGGGTCCAGAGGGTCATGTGATAGGGCTGTGTGAGAGGACTCATTAGTGGAGCTGATGAGCAATGAGCAGCCGGGCTGTTAACCTGGTGTGGGCTGTTAACCTGGTGTGGGCTGTTAACCTGGTGTGGGCTTGGTTTAACTCCCACCCCGACCTGGATGGCCCTAAACGCAGCTCCATGATGGAAGTAAAACAGATGTATGAGAATGCAGATAAACAAACATTTAGTTTGTGCAGAAAGCTTCCACTCACTTTCATTTCATCTATCAAATGTTGATTAAAAGCACTGCACCATTCCATTCTCCATCTCCTAATAATTCTACTACACCTGCACCTCTCCCCAACACTCAAATACTAATCTATAGACAGCTGGATGGACAGATAGATACACCCCCCACCACACACACACACACACACACACACACACACACACACACACACACACCTCCTCTTCTCATCTACACAAATGGCCCTGATCTCTGGAGCAGGGTGGAGGTGCACTCAGGCCTTTCACAAACACCTTCACTCTGCTCTGCTCTGCTCAGCCTTTGAACTGCTGCTTTCAAAAATGCTGCCCTTGTATCCATGAATAATATTTGCCACGTGTCAGAGAGAGCAGGAGAAATAGTGTGTGAGCATGTGAGAGCAGGGACCGATAGAGAGAGAGAGTGTGTGTGTGTGTGTGTGTGTGTGTGTGTGTTGGGGGCAGGGGAATTGGACACACTATCTTAGTTCACTGTGCTTGTCGTGGAGAGTGCAAAAGGCCTGCTTATTAGTCTACATTTAATAGCTTCCACCATGCAAGCACATACACACACACACACACACACACACACACACACACATACAGACATGCGCGTGCGTGCACACACACACACACACACACATACACACATGCACACGGACGCACAGACACACACACACACATTTATTTCCTGAAGATGAAAGGTTTGGCTTTTCCCCATCTCTTTAATTTTGAGTTGAAAGAGGAAGGCGTGAGGAACAGGTGAATCAGATTATAAATATGGAAGGAACTGGGTGATGGAAGGATCTGTCTATGCATAAATAAATGCATTAGCCCTTAAAGACCATGTAATCATGGTATCAATATATTTCATTAAAAATCACCTGTTTCTTTCGAAATATTACCAGTTATTAGGAAACCTAGTCAAACAACCACACTGCAGTACTAGCAATGTAAGAAAGTTTATTTGGCTGGTCAACATACTAACACTTAAAGACCAACATACACCCAGAACTGGCATTAAATAAAACCCAGGAAGACAGAGGTGTATGTTTCAGCCTAAACTAACATCTCCCAGAGGTTCCACTGTTCTTACCTTCTCTGCATCCCCACAGGCTCAAGGTGTCTCTCGTGAGCTAAACACTAATTGAAAGTTCGGGTAGTTTTGAATGCGGATTCATTGAGAGACGTCTGAATGGCGTGTGTCCTTGGGCCCCTGAGCAAAGGCCCCCATCAGGAGGTGGTGCATGTACATGCCCTCAGACTGATGGCTTCAACCCTCGCACACTAACAGCCATGCAGCCTTGACTAACCCTCCATTATACAGTATCACAATGCCATAATGAGTTTGGAGCCCTGGCCTTGAAGGGAACGTACACCACCGTGTGTACACTAGCTGGGGCTTGAGAATGCTCCAGTGTGCACACCCCATCCAGCCCCGCCCACTAAACCAGCCCCGCCCACCAAAACAGCCCCGCTCCCTCCCACTCCTCCAGGTGCTTTGGTGCTGACTCCGCCTGACTCTACGGCCGTCGACACGGTTCGGCCCGGAAACGCCAAGACGCTCTTTGACGCGTTTGAACAGTGGAGTGAAGGTGTTAGCCTTCCTCAGCATGAACTGCTCCTCCTCTTCATACTCGGGCTTCCTAGCCGAAGTGGAACATCTCTCAGTCCCTCAGGGTCTGCTGAGCACCTGCTGAGGTAAAACCACTCTCAGTATTCACACGAGGAGTTGTGTGTGCGCGTCACGGCAAGCACAACACCATAATTCCCTCTCACCGACACACACACACACACGTGAACACACAATCACGGCATTTTAGTCAAATGTGGACTCCGGTCTACATCAAGACTCAGTAATAGAGTGATAAATGCTTAGATGCAGACATATCTTACATACAGCCATTCAAAGCTACATAATAAGGGTTCTGAGACTAGGCACAAGGTAATTCTCTCCCTGGGAAAAGTCATAATGACAGCGGAGTGTAGTTGAGATGGAGATATACGTATTGACTGCATCACAGTATAAAATTGAACCAAACCCCAGGCTTCCCCGAACAAGACTACTATATAGTTGTGGGGAAAATGTGTGTGTGTGTCTGTGTGTACATGTGTGCACACACTGTATCCGCATATCAATAGGTAAAGAGCACAATCAATTTAACAGTACAAAAAGTGTTTGTTGTATTTTATACCAATTTATAGGAGTAACAAAAAGTAGTCAAAAGTATAGAAAATGTTGATTCTAAACTATATTCTCTCAAAGAGTGGATTGTGCTCAGAATAACTTTTTACAGAGTTAAAATCACTGCTCTCCAAACAGTCATACAAGCATGAAGATGATTGTTCTGTTGCTAAAGAAAAAAAAAATACAGAGCTAAATGAATAAAAGTACTTATTTCTGTCCAGATGATGGTCAGATAAAATAGGTGCCATAATTCTATTGCATTAAAGCTGCAGCTTGTAAATCACTTAAATTGAGGGAACCATATGAGCCAGGCACTTGATCTTATGTAGCAAATCGCGCTCCCAGACCTCCACACTCATGCACAGCCCACAAGGGCAGTAATGGAAATATGAGTGTGAGGACTTTCAATAGGAGCTCAACGACCTTGATTCAAGATGGGAGCACAATGCAACTAAACTTCCTGCTGTTCTAGCCCTCCCTCCCCAACCCCACACCCCTGACCCCCACGCCACTCACTTCCCTTCCCCCGAAACCCCCACCAACCATCCCGCCCCATTTTCTGTGAAATGCTCCAATTCAGCCTACATTCTTTTCATCTGCATTAGCTCTCAGACACTTGCTGCCTTGTGGGCCTTGGTTCCCTGGTTTCTTGGTTCTCTGATTCTCTGCTTTCTTGGTTCTCTGCTTCCTTGGTTCCTTGGTTCTCTGGTTCCCTGGTTTCTTGGTTCCTTGGTTCCCTGGTTTCTTGGTTCCTTGGTTCCCTGGTTTCTTGGTTCATTGGTTTCTTGGTTCTTTGGTTCCCTGTTTTCTTGGTTCTCTGGTTCCCTGGTTTCTTGTTTTTTTTTGGTTCCCCGGTTTCTTGGTTCCTTGGTTCCCTGGTTTCTTGGTTCCCTGGTTCTCTGGTTCCCTAGTTCCCTGGTTTCTTGGTTCCCTGGTTTCTTGGTTCTCTGGTTTCTTAGTTCTCTGGTACCCTGGTTCCTTGGTTCCCTGGTTTCTTGGTTTTCTGGTTTTCTGGTTCCCTGGTTTCTTGGTTCCTTGGTTTCCTGGTTCTCTGGTTCCATAGTTCCCTGGTTTCTTGGTTCCCTGGTTTCTTGGTTCTCTGGTTCCCTGGTTTCTTGGTTCATTGGTTCATTGGTTCCCTGGTTTCTTTGTTCCTTGGTTCTCTGGTTCCCTGGTTCCTGGGTTTCTTGGTTTTCTGGTTCCCTGGTTTCTTGGTTCCTTGGTTTCTTGGTTTTCTGGTTCCCTGGTTTATTGGTTCTCATGTTGCATGTTTACTGGAGGCTCTTCTCAGCAGTTCATATCTGGTTCTGCTATGTTAATTATTGAGAGTCATAGAGGAAGACCAATGTCCCTGAACTGAAATGAAAATGCTATCATTAGAAATGCATCTTCTACAGTCTGGCTATGCTGACTATGCTGAGTGTTTTGTTGTGTTTAGATTTGTTTAATCTCGTTCTCAGACATGGCTGCACTTTGGGCAGCACCTACCAGCCCTCAGAGCACAACCTAACAAGCAGGAGATGAGATAAAGCTGTGAATGTGCTGGGGGAGATGCCAGGGTGCTGAGCTAGAGCGGCACTGAACAGATCTTTGCCCCGGCGGGTTCAAAGACTCACCACGGAGAACACGGCTGCTAGCGTGGTTCAGATAAAACGCATCCGGGTTAAAGGTCACAGCTAGACTGCAGGCCAACGGCAAAATAATTGACAACTGTGAAACTAACCATGACAGATGGAAATTCGAACGACAGACTGAATTCAGACAGACTGCATGTCAGCGGCTGTTTGCTGAGGTTTCAAGTACAATGAAAAAGAGGTTGATTACTTTTAAACTGCAATCATTCAGTATCTCAGGAAGGAAACAATAATTCAACAATTCCGTTTCAATAATAATTGAAGTTAAAATAAATGTGCAATATTTAGAGCTAAAATATCAGGTAACAACAACAACAATAATAATTGTTGTTGTTGTTGTTGTTGTTGTTCCTCTTCTTCTTCTTCTTCTTCTTGTTATTGTTATTGTTATTATTATTATTATTGTTATTATTATTATTATTATTACATCGCCAGGATTTCTCTGGCTGTCATCAATAACAACAATAATAATACCAATAATAGTGATAACGTATTATTATTATTGTTATTACTATTATTATTATTATTATTATTATTATTATTATATTATACAGCAGGTGTAGTGGTATAATCAGATTCTCTCTTCTTTAGCCAACTACCACTGAAGTGGAACATAAATGAAAGAGACTTCTCATAGATTTAAAAAAATCTTCTCACAGATTTAAAAGATCTTCTTGTGACCATTTACTGTTTAGACTTGAAGGCAATGGCCAGATGCTCATCAGATCAGATATCATAAACACAAGTTTTGTTCAAAAACTATTTTTACTACCACATAGATAATCTTAGAAAAGACACGTGGACAAGATCCCACCGCACAGACCAAACATTCGCTCATAATTGTTTGAAATATTTAACAGATATTTGCTGCTTGTTAGTGGTAAATATCATTGCGTTGATGCAGGACTGAACCACATATTCAGAGGGAATTATTAGAAAAGCAAGGTCCCACAAACTCTCGAATACCACATACAAAACCAATGTCACACGGAATACATGTGAATAGAGGCAACGGCTGAAAGCCTGCTGGGAGCTGGGGAGGGAGCGCGTTTTCCACTATACATTTGTTGTGAGGCCACTGTCTGAAATCACTCGAGATGAGCGTGCTTAGGTATTGTGTCCAAGGCCACATAACTGTGCTGTGTGCCGCGCTCCATTCCAAAATCGCTCCACATCAAAACTCAACACACACACACATTTGTCTTTTCAATAGATGATGGCTGGAGAAAGACATTTTTGTACATTCATGCTCTCGCCATGTTCTGTAATGGCAGGTTTTGATGCTAAGTTTGTGTTGAAAATCTAGTTTCTGCAAAATGGTAGAAAACTGTGATTTACTAGCAGCTCTTCTTTAAAATTGCTCATGTTGTAGTGATGTGGAGCCAAAACAAAAATGGACATTTTTTATTTAATATACAGTGATCCTGGGTGGTGGGCGAAGGGTTAATGGGTAGGAGAGACCGGACTGTGCTCCTCCTAAAGGGTTAATGGGTAGGAGAGACAGGACTGTGCTCCTCCTAAAGGGTTAATGGGTAGGAGAGACCGGACTGTGCTCCTCCTAAAGGGTTAATGGGTAGGAGAGACGGGACTGTGCTCCTCCTAAAGGGTTAATGGGTAGGAGAGACAGGACTGTGCTTTCCTAAAGGGTTAATGGGTAGGAGAGACAGGACTGTGCTCCTCCTAAAGGATTAATGGGTAGGAGAGACAGGACTGTGCTCCTCCTAAAGGGTTAAATTGGAGTCTCAGGCTATTATGCTATCACCCTTAGTTAAAGTGAAAGAGAAATTAACAGAGGAATTAGCAAAGCAATTACCACCATAAATTGGACTAATTCCTCTGCTCTTGTCACAGCTGTATTCCAAAATATGCATGTTTTTTTTTTTTTATTCAACAGCACACTATTATTAATTTTTCTAATTTGAATCCTCCCTTTTACACCAACTGACACCTGGACGTGTTGACGGTGGGCTGAGGGTGGGCTTCTGTCAGATTCCACTTACACCCTCCCCTTACTCTTCCACTCTCTCTCTCTCTCTCTCTCTTCTCTCTCTCTTTCTTGCGACTGTCTCTCTCGCTCTTTGTCTCTCTCTCTCTCCCTCTCTCCTTGCTGTCTCTGTCTCTTTCAGATGTCCTTGTCCTCAGCCTCTGCTCTTCTCTCCTACTCTCTCGTCAGAATCACACAACACGCTTGATAAGCTGCTAGGAAAAATCACAGTACAGTGAGCCAAATACGGACAGAATAAAAGATTCAGCTCCATGCAGCAGAGACTGAACTATCATCTACTCACCCGGCTGACTACTGCATACCAAATACTCTCTAAGTATTTAAACTCATTTCTGAAATGTTTAGGCCAGGTGAGATGCACAAAACTGGGAAAAGCCGCAAAAGTTTTGATCCCGACACCACATTAACGTGAACATACTGTCATTAATCCCATGAGTAGCTGATTTATCTGCAGCTGCCTCTTCTCCAGTTCTTCAGGCCCCCTGGCCTGGACACCCTTTGTCCAAACACCAGTGTTATGGGATTAGGAGTGACATCTTATTCTGTTTGCTGACTAAGTCTAGATGCACCCACTGTCTTCTGTTGTTCCTCCGTATGTAATTGAATCAATCAGATTGATTAAGAGCGGTTTAGCCCGAGTTAGGAGGGGATCAGTGCATCTGTCACTTGCCTGGTACTCAGAGGAAACACATCCACGGGCCATAAGGACGGAGGTTTAATTGTACTCAAACACTGAACATTGATTCCCTGCCGGATTTAGGAGTGTAATTACACTGTGATTGGAATAACTTCCAACCAATCACCAGTAATAGACCTCTGTTCCCCAGTGGCTCTAGGTCTACTGTGGAAACCTCTATAGCATGGGGCATAATTGACTCCATTCATTTATTCATTTATTACTTTAATCTTTTACAGGCCCATCAGATGCAGCAGGAAACACAAACCTAGAGAGCATTTATGAGCACTGACACACGTCAAGATTGTTGTCTGAGTCTTTATAAATAAATATAAACATTTCCAGCAGTGGACATACCAGCCCTAGCAGTGCGGCGGTGTGGTGCTAGCTGGCATCTTTTCTGACCAACAGTGGTTAAAGAGATAGAACACTTAGAGAGAACCCGAAAAAATGGTTCCACAAGACAAGTTTATGTCACCTGAGCAACTTACATGTTTACCAACATTACTCCTGGCTGTGAGGCAGAGCCATGGAGCTATCCCAGCGCTCTATTTCCATTCTTCATTAGTTCCACCCAGGTGAGCTGTGAGAGGTTCTCATCGAGGCCGTGTGCTCACCTGAGGCACATGTTACTCATTAAATTACTTGTGACTACAAACATACTTCCTATCAAAAATGCAAATATGAATATTCACCTCAAATAATATCAAATCCCTGTACTGGGAGTGTTAATAGAGCAGAGCCTACTGGATTTCTCAGAGGGTGTTTGGCGAGTGCATAAATGGCACCAAAACAATGACTTTTCTGATGAAGGAAATTGTGTGTTTCCCCGAGAGGTGCAGTGTCTTACAGCAGTGTAGCGTGGCCGAGCCCAGACGATGCACTTGCTGCCTGACGCGTGACCCAGATTACACGCTGTGTGTCACGTGACCCGACACGCCGCGAGGGCAAAGAGAGCGGCAAATCCCCACGCCTTTCCCTGCATCAGACACACTGACACGTGAGAATCCAGAGACTCCCACTACTGTGGGAAATGGTCCTCCATCTGAGAAAATCACAAGACCCTGAAAACAACAACAACAAAAACAACAACAACAACAACAGGGTTAAAGAACAATGCCCTGGGAATGCCGAACCTTTCCTGAGAATGATACACGTTTCTCTAACCAGGGCCGGGTTAAATTAAGCGTGTTAATGTGTGTTCAGACTTCAGCAACGTTAAAATCACCTTAACTGTTAAACAGAATGGCTACGTGATTTTCTCTCCACTCAGTGATGAGCTTTGTGTACTAACAGCAGGCCCTGTACCAACACGTCTCACTTGAGTCCAAACGCACAGGTAAATCAGTCAAGCGTAGGTAATATGTTGCAGTGTTAATGCAACACTGTATACCACATGCACCTACCAACTTTAACTTGATCACAGTCCTTTTACAAGCCCAGACTCAAGGCCTTGCTTTGCTAAGCAGTTTTATTTGGCATGAGGTCATTCAAACTGGAATTCCAACAGGACTTTGGGGCACACACTCACCACCAAGAATTGTGGCTCAGGAAACTCTTCTTAAGATATGGATTGCATTGTATTCAATTAATCACTTCCATTATGCTAATATCATTGGACTATAAAGATGCTTACTTGACGTTATAATTCAGATATTTCCCCAGTAAGGTGGTGTCTTGGCCGTGCATTGTACCTGCCACAGAGGCGGATCTGTAGTTTCCAAAAGTCTTAATTAAATTCATAGTCTGAACAAAAACGTTGCAACTGCAACAAGCAGTAGATTTAATTAAATTACCTCATATGCTTTTAGAGGGAATGAACTTTAACCTCTCAGGTTAATGATAATGTGTTTCGCTGAAGACTCGTTTCCAAATAAAAGCTCCTCATGGTAGAGGAGTGAAGGACTGCTGTTACACTAACATAGTGGTTTATATTACTAATGTACAGGTCTATATTACTAATGTACAGGTTTATATTACTAATGTACAGGTCTATATTACTAATGTACAGGTCTATATTACTAATGTACAGATTTATATTACTAATGTACAGGTCTATATTACTAACATACAGGTTTATATTACTAATGTACAGGTTTATATTACTAACATACAGTTGAATTTTACTAATGTACAGATCTATATTACTAACATAAAGGTTTATATTACTACTGTACAGGTCTATATTACTAATGTACAGGTTTATATTACTAACGTACAGGTTTATATTACTAATGTACAGGTTTATATTACTAACATACAGGTTTATATTACTAATGTACAGGTCTATATTACTAACGTACAGGTTTATATTACTAATGTACAGGTCTATATTACTAACATACAGGTTTATATTACTAATGTACAGGTCTATATTACTAACGTACAGGTTTATATAACTAATGTACAGGTTTATATTACTAACATACAGGTTTATATTACTAATGTACAGGTTTATACTGTATTACTAATGTACATGTTTATATTACTAAATACTATGTTCATTCAAGCTGTCAATATGGCTTGAAACTGACTGATCAAATACAGCTATAGTTCAGATTCATTAAAAGCTTACCTTATATTTAACCAAACACCACCCAAAACACCACCCTTCAGCACAACAAGCACCACCAGGTCCTGTTTCTTTATTACTGACTGACTTACTGACACACATCTATTTTGACTCAACACACACACACACACAAATATCCTCAGCGTGTCACCTTTTGAGAACAAGAAAAAAAATGATGTGGTAATGTCATTACATATTCACAAGAACAGATAAGGCTGGTAAAATGAAAGGTTTTGTAAAAGAGGTAATTTCTCATATATATATACACACACACACACACACACACACACACACACACACACACACACATATATATATATATATATATATATATAGTTATTACCGTAGGTCCTTGTGTTGGCCTTTCTCAGGTGGGAATCTGTGGTATTGTGTAAATGGTTCAGGCTTCTGGCAACAATATTAAAGTAGTAATTTCCTACAGAATCCATTTAGCAGTTTCTCCACAGTTATGCTGTAATTACGTTTCTTGAACCCTGTTTGCACCCTCAAACAGGCTTTTAAACCTGAACTACAGCTGGAGATCAAATACACACACACACGCGCACACACACACACACACATACACACACACACTGCTACCACAACCATCCTTTTCCAATTCCTTTGCAATATCAGTTGCTACATAATAAAACAAAATGATTAATTCCATAATTGATGAGGGTATATAAGGTAAAATGAAATTCTCAACTACAACCACCACAACTACACAACCAACCACCCCCAAAAATTCAGAGTGACTTTCCCATCATGCTATGTGTTTAAATATCATTTCTGGACACACTCACTGTTTTCTCTCCTGTTCTGTTTCAGGGAGTCTCTGTGATTATGACCCATGGAGGATCTCCACACAGGACGAGGACAAACGAGAAGCAATAAATGTCAGTAGTATGGAGTATTGATAATATCCTGGGTTGTTTTGTATTTTCACTTTGTACATTTGTGTGTGTGTGTGTGTGTGTGTGTGTGTGTGTGTGTGTGTGTGTGAGTGTATAATGAGTGTGTTGGTGCGGAAGAGTGAACTAAGGGTATTTACTGTTAGATGGAGGATGGGAGGAGCATGAACACTGTGCTGTCCCTTTAACCTTTGACCTTACTGAAGGCAAGATTTGAAGTACAGGAAATGGGAATAACCTCTGACATACACACACACACACACACATGCAAGTGCACACACACACAGACACACACATTCACACACACTTGGGTGCATCTGAGACAAAAAGATACAGATGGGAAACAAAATGTATAAAACATACAACTACAACCCTCTCAGACAGACTGAGTGATGTAATCAGGCTCAGAGAGAAACTATCGGTGCCCACAGGAAGCTTATCAATTACAGAGGAGCATCTTATCAATTACAGAGGAGCATCTTATCAATTACAGAGGAGCATCTTAAAAGCTTACATGATGAAACCACACAGCCATGATCAAACGCATCATCATGCAACAAAAGAATATAAAAGATGGATTACTTTTCCCTGAAACCCCGACAGCTCCTCCCACTAAAGGTCCCGCAAATGCTAATGTCTGCAACCACAGCGAGAACACATCAGTTCTGTATCCACTTTATCTGAAATTACACAGAAATGCTGGAAAAACTTCACATCAGATAAGGGTCCGTCTCGACCAAGGGAAGACAGAGCAGCAGTCTGGTCTGATATCCAGGAAGGAGATATCAGTGTGTTGTGGGGACCAGTAACGATCAAAATGCTACCCTGCTCATTACAACATATTACTCAACTCTTTCTTCCCTTAACCTCTCAATCTCTCTCTTTTTCCTCTCCTCCATTCTTCCTTAATTCCAATTCCATCCCTTGGCAGAGAGGAGGCTCCTGTCAGACAGTAGGAACTCACTGGACATGTGATCAGATGTCAGCACTGATTCGGTATAGACGCTATTCAGCCTCCCAGCACAGAGCAAAACAGCACCGGACGAGTCCAGCTCTCTCAGACAGCCTGCCTCACTCACAGGGGCTCTCCCTCTATCTGTCAGACACATACACACTCAAACAGAAACACCAGAACCAAAACAGTGCTCTTGGGTTTTGAAATGGGGCAGGAAATATTTTCTCCCTTTATCATAGCTGGATCTTAATTTATAGCTGAGTTGTCATTATCATGTCTGTCAGCCTTGTTTAACCTCTCTCGATCTCTCACGATTCCTGACTGGCTGTCAGGAGGGACTGCAGGTCTTCTGATAGAGGCTTGAGTGATTAGCCTGCCCCCCCCCCCCCGATAGACAATGATGCGGATGAATCAGCAGTCGGACTCCATATTAATGAGACCAGTGGGGTGACTTTGATAAGATGGCACAGTGATACACTTTTGGAAAAGATTTGGAGGTGTGTTTAACACTCAGAGCTTTCCAGAGCACACCAACGTTGTACCCCGGCAACAGCGTAGCATGACACGAAGAAATAAATCACAAGTCACAAGGTAAACAAAAAAAAAATACAGCTTAAAAACACTGAAAACTGGACCATGTAGCACAAACCTCCTCTGTGTGTCAATAAACGATGACAAATGATAAACCTTGAACAAGCCACCATAAATGGCCACTTTAGTAATGATGAGCAAACGCTGACTCTGAGTGATACCTGGAGTAAACCGCACTGAAGCAGCTGAGTGATACCTGGAGTAAACCGCACTGAAGCAGCTGAGTGATACCTGGAGTAAACCGCACTCAAGCTGAAGCAGAACTCATGAAACCCTCCCGTTTGCCTTTTCCACTGGATATGTATCCGGCTCCTCCCTCGAAAGCACGCTACCGTAGGAGCACAGCATGAGCTCTGCTTATACAGGTAAACTCCTAAATTACTCACATTACATGTGCCATATAAGTGATAGGGGAGGATCCAAAAGTCGAAAAAGAGCAGACATAAGCGAAGGAAACCAGAGAGAGAAAGAGAGAGAGAGAGAGAGAGAGAGAGAGAGAGAGAGAGAGAGAGAGAGATTGTCCTAACAATTATGTCAAATGTCACATCAATCCACGGCCAGAGAAAAGGTGGGTTGTGGCATTTAAGCCAGAGGGTCACTAGGTTCCTGTGGGAGATTTGGAGAGAAGGTCGATGTCACTTCTCCACGGTCACTTGGCTTACCTCTCTCCTCCACTGCCTCCCTCTCTCCTCCACTGCCTCCCTCTCTTTCTCCTTCTTCATGTCTTTGTCGGAAGTCTGCTGAGAACCTGAGGCACAGATCAACGGAAGTTCAGTTCATGATACAAACAACCCAGACCCTCTCTGTCCATTTCCTCCACACAGCCACAGGTTTCTACACACTTAATATTAGACTTTTGGTTGGTTATTGCAAACTGCAACTAGCAAACAGAGAGCCCTATACCATAATGCGGATTATGGATTTGTTCAGTGTTAATGTCAAGGTGTCTTTTATTATGTTTTAAACCTACAGCAGTAATAGGATCTGTAAATGAACATAGCAAACCAATATTTTTAGAGAATTACAAATCCATGCTAGAACCTCTCCTACATGATTTGCCTGCAACTTATAGAGATCCTGTTTAATTCTTCAAGCACAACAATAGCAGCTCAACAATAACAGCTCAATAATAGCATAATAGTTTCCTTCTTAGCACGAGACAGGAGTTACTGTGGCACTTGACAATTTCTTGTGATTTATTGAGGTACAGCAATGTTTATTTACATCTGTGGTGTAGAGAAGAGACAGCAAAGCCTAGATACCACCATCACCACAACCACCACCACCACACACACACACACACACACACACACACACACACCCGTAACAGCCCCCCCACCCCCACCTCAACAGTGGGGCTGCATGGCAATGATTTCTCCTCACTTTTGTGTGGGCTCTAGTTAAACCCAGGCACTAATGGGCTTTTTTTTTCCAGATAAGAAATTACCAGCGCAGGCCATGCTTTTGTCTCTCCCTGGGAGCTCAATAGCCGTCGCCGTGGAGAAAGGCCTCGGTTACCAGAGAAACGGAGAGTGCTGCTACCCTTGTCTCCATGGTAAACAGCAGAGCATTCTGTCACAGACCCTTTTCAGACCTTGAACGGGCTTTAACAGTTTGGCTACAATCAGGACAAATGTATACCATTATTTCTTACAGGATAAACCATCTTAAACACTCAAGTACGTGCACATCAACGTAAGAAAAACCCATGAATTGAGGACATATTGTAACGGTGTTCATGCTAGACACAGAGGAACCATCGTTTAAAAAATATATATCAACAAAATATAGAACAAAATATAAAACCAATGTATCACAAATAAAACCTACATACTAATTCTCCTTTTCTCTCTTACTCTTATCTTTCTCTCACACTCAAACACTCCTTTGTAAATTTTAATGGAAGCTAATTCAGCTGAATGTGAAAACTAAGCGATTTGTGTGTGTGTGTGTGTGTGTGTGTCTAACAATGTGTGTGTGTGTGTGTGTGTGTCAAGGTGTTTGTGTGTGTCAAAGAAGGTGTGTGTG
>JAOYMR010000023.1:1502770-1513696 GCA_025802075.1 Tenebrosternarchus preto
GTGGTGGAGAGTTTGACATGATCCTCCAGGGTTAGTGGTGCTGAACAGCAGGTCTTCTGCACCAAAAATGCTGGAGGAAGAGGAGGAACAGAAACACGCAAAAACAAAAGGGCCATCCTGGCATTTATCAATAGGTTTTATCTATATGCTAAAGGAGAAATCAGAACAAATCAGGGCTTCCTTTCACCAGCACAGCATTATGCTCCTTTGTATTTATGCAGGAATATTTAACAAGAGACAAAAGGTGACTTTCTCCTTATTCATCCACGAACAAGGCATCGCTGGCATTCTGAAAGGCTGACATTTGAGCTTTTTGCCAACACCAGCAAAATTATATCCTTTCCATTGTAAATCAATGAAGGAGAATCATCGCCCACAAAGGGCCTAGATTGCCTTGTCACTGTAATGGGTCCTGGTGCACGCGAAACCTTCATCCAGCTCCGCTCACTGGGGAAGAAAGACAAGGGCACAAAGTCCCCGCCGCCATCAGGCCCGACCGCCCGGACCGCCCGCCCAGACCAGGAAACTAACAAATAAGTTAAAAAACAAATAAGTCTTTATTTACAGAAATTATTTACAGGAACATCATCAAAGATCGTCATTGAGACATTAAGATGCGTCCTTAATAAATAGCTTGGATGAGGTGTGATGAGGTTATTGTTGTCTGAAGTACATCAGTCTTCTGTGATGTTTCGCCAAGACACCAGGACATCAATAAGGGTTCGACGTGTGGGCTTGCTGAGAGGAGGTGCGGTCTCAGAGAGAGTGTCTGTGTGGCTCGGCAGAGTGGGCGTGGTATGGCAGAGTGGGCGTGGCACAGCAGAGTGGGCGTGGCATGACAGAGTGGGCGTGGCACGGCAGACCCGTGCATGTGCCTCACACAAACGGCAGCTCAGCGTCGTCCTGTTACACTAAGCTTGCTAGGGTTATAAAAGCAAGTACCTCCAGTCTCAACATGCAAGTTCAAACAGCACGAGAGGAAGAATCAGCTAACAGCGTTTCACAGAAAACATCACCAGGTAGATTCTCCTCTGGATCTGATTCTACGGTTTATGTTCACCTGACAGGCACTGCAGCCTCAGTATTTCTTATTACAGTTTGTGTACGAGTAGCACTGAAACTTAACTATGGTCATTATGGGGAAAAACATCTTATTTTCTGAATGTAAATGTATTATGGGATTATGGAGTATTGTGTGGGTATTTCTGGGGGGACATAATTCACTGTGAAGACAATAATAGCATAACAGTGTCAGCATGAGCTGAAGTGAAGTATGGATGGAAACTTTAAGGTCCTTACAATACGACCACAACAGCAGAGAGCTAAAAACTGATCTCAGATCAGGAACTGGATGGAACCTTTAAGGTCCTTACAATACTACCACCACAGCATGGAGCTAAATACTGATCTCAGATCAGGACCTGGACTAGTTAGTTCCCTCCCACCACACTTACATGGTCATGACAGTTCATAGTGTCCCTAATAATTAAAGGTACTGTCAGTTTATTTCTGAACACTGATAAAAAGAACATCAGAACATCCTTCAAAGATTCAGCTGAAAATCTGCACAAATCTTACAATATCTAGATACACCAACAACATTAACCAGTTGCTGTGAAACTGTCAACTAGTTCATCTTTGAGCAAATTCAACCAAACATTCAAACATTCATAAGAAATTTTCCCAGTCAAGTTCCCTTTCACTTCTAACTACACAATTCCTGAAATGGTTTTCATCCCTTAATTCATGGCATGAAAAGAAAAAAAAAAAACAATGTAACCTGGAATTTTGGTTAAAAATGGTAAATTATACAAAACATTTCTCACGTCCCTGCTTTAACAGAACTGGTGTGTAATCAGTTATGTCTCACAGAAATAAGATGAGCAGAGGAACAATAAACTGCTAGAAAACAGAACCGGTGTCCGTTTAACTCGGGCGAGACAATGTTCAGCGTTCAAAAGTGCATGAGCTGTGAGGTTCTGCTCTGCGCACCTGCAACAGGTGGGGTTACAAGAGGCACACCTGGATATTACTATGGCAACATCAAACAAGCCCAAACAAATGCTAGAACCCTTCTAAGATGCCACCCAATGATACATTAGTGAGATACTGAAAAATTAGGATGCATCAGGTCAACTCTGAACAAGTCTCTCTCTCTCTCTCTCTCTCTCTCTCACACACACACACACACACACACACACACACACCTCATAAATTGGTCTCATCTTCATTCATATTCTTTAGTATTTTCCGTACAATCCTCTCCAGGTCTCTGCGAGCTCTCTGCTCCTCTTCCAGATAATTAATTATTTTCTTATTCTCCTGTTGGTAAATAATATGACTACATGTACATCGTCCAGATTTACATGGTGAATGAGAAAACTAATAGCACACAGTGATGATGCACAGTGATGATCCACTGAGTGCCTGATGGAACAGGAGCTTCACTCACCTGCTTAAGTTCTTGGGTCTCGTGTCTCAAAGCGTAAACAACATCTGCCAGACTCCTGCAGTACAAGTACATTAGCAGGACTCGCATGCCAGTTAAACTCCAGTACAACAGAAACGATGTCTGAGGCATTGCAGTCTTACCTGTCTTTCATAATGGTCTGTCCATTCCTTCTCACCTCTTTTATGAGCATCTCCTTGTCTGCAGGGGTTCTTATGAATGCTGGGGCGGTATCTCGCCACTGTCCTGTTCCAAAATAAAATTCCTGCAGTTTTGGTTTGTGTACATCACTACAAGTTGGACAAGCTTGTAAGAACAGCTCAAAAAAAAAGGGGGAAAAAGTGCTCTGAAACAGTGACGAGATTGGATCAGACTTTCAGAGATGCCTGTGAGGATCAGAGATGCCTGTGAGACAGGGCTGTGCAAGTTAGTCGTGCAGAGAGGAAGATGACGAGAAAGAAGCCCAGTTCCAGCAAAAGGACCTCTAGAGAATCGGGGCAGAGTGGGCGTGACATTGCTAGTAAGTGATGCTAAGCTCGTGGAAAGGGTGCTGCTGTGTAGTGTCTTCCTGACCTATAGTCCTGTGTAGTGTGTTATTATACTATAGCAAAGGCAAGAAGAAACGACACTAAACACAGGGAGGAATGAGAGTAAAACAGTTTGACTTTGATCATTAAGAACAGTGACTTCCACATCAAACAAAAAAAACCTTAAATATTCATATAAAAAAATCGTTGGAATGGATAAAGTATTGTACAAAAACAATCTAACAAAGCCCAGATTTATTGAAAATGTATATTACAATGACTGTGATGCATTATTTTTAAATCTTCATATGCTGTAAATAACAAACACATTAGTGATATCTTGGTTTCAGTTCACGTAAACATCACTGACTTCTGATTTATACAGAGAATGAGAATACCTGCACAGTACAACAGATGGAAGGACAGTAGGACTGGTCACCTGGTTTATCTGTTCTTGTCAGTTTGTTTAACCACAGAAGAGAACTTGGGTCACAAGAAAAACCACACGACAGGAGTTACAGTCTGATTCTTTGTCCAAGGAAAACCACACGACAGGAGTTACAGTCTGATTCTTTGTCCAAAGTATTAGCACTGCAGTTGGCACCACAATAGATTTCTCTTTTCTCAGATAAACATCTCGTACATAAAAAGAAGAAAAAAGGTTCCTCTCAAAACACTACAAGTATTCACAAAGAGTGTAAAAGCAGCAAAGTCCACCTTCAGTGATCCAGATCTGTTTAAGGTCCTTCAGACTAATTTATGAAATAACAATATAATTCAACACCTTCTGGTAAACATTCATACCATATGTTGACACCATTATGAACACACATTACATATAAGCTTACAAATGTTAAAATCAATCCAAAAAACGTCTACTGTACAACTTAAAAATAAATACATACATATAGGACAGATACTCAACATTCCACTAAATCTTTCCAAAGAACCAACTCAAGATGTTCCTGTATTTCACTACAGCATTTTCATGAAAACAAACTCTCATCTCACATCCTAACACACTCAAGAAGGCCAGAATTTGTCCATCAAGTGCTCATCCTGGTTTTCGAATAATACTAAACTTCCTGAATAAATGACAATACTACCATATTTACAGAGTTTGAGATTTGACAATTTGTAGCAGGATGAAGTCAAGAGGACTTTGTTTCAAAGGTCCAAACACTACTGTCAGATGTACTTTCATTATTCTAAATGATGAAATGCTAGCAAGCAGAGAGAGAGAGAGCGAAAAGGCCAATTCCCCAGCCGTTACATGAGGGGGCGCCAGAAGGCAAAAAAAACAACAAACAAACAAACAAACGATCAAGGCAACAAGAACTGCTTTGGATAAAAGTGCATGAAGAGAGAAAACACAAAAATCAACGAGTGAGGTTTCATACAAGTACGTGACCGACTAAAACAAATTTAATAAATAGAAAACATAAATATAAATAAATAAAAAAAATAAATAGGTGACGAACAAAAATCGAATGACTGAAGTTAAAACAGCACGGCTGATGGGAGGGACTTTAATTTTGGTGGGAGATGAAGGAGCTGCAGCTCTTGCGTGTGACCGAGCCCATCCTGTAAGAGTGCGCCGTCCATATGCTGTCATAATCAGAGTCCTCAGACAGGTCTGAAGTGGCCTCGGGCCGCGAGATGCTGCTACGGCGGCCTAGAGGGTCCACGCTGGACTGGTCCAGCACGTGGTTATGCATCAGGTCAGTGCCCTGCCATGCTGGGATGGGCGGGGCGTGGGCGGGGCCATGGGCGGGGCGGGTACAGGCCAGTCCATTCACATACATGAAAAGAAGGAAGAGATTCCCACCCCCCCAAACACATGGGCGCATGGGTCAGGATGAAGAGGGGAAAAGGACATGGATAAGATAGAACGGGAAAACCGACCATCCAAGTGGGATAAAACCAAGTTTAATGGAAAAATTAACAAGGGAAAAATAAAGGTTAGATGTGTGGATTAGAAATATGAGTAATGAATGAATAAATAAATAGAGAAAAGGGTTAATAAATAAAGAGTGAGGAGAAAAGAGAAAGAGGACATTGTTACAAAAGAGAAAGAAGACATTGTTACAATAGAGAAAGAAGGCATTGTTACAAAAGGCAGAAGGACTTTTTTTTGTTACGATCAGAGGTAACAAACAACTTGTAGTCCTAGAACCAGAAGAGATATACACACAAAGTCTGATAAGAGGGCATATGGGCTTCTGGGTAATCTTACTTGAATTAAGAGTCTGTCTGGTTTTGGCACTTGTGCAGTAGGCCTCGATCACTTTCAGGATCTGCGCGTCTTCCTCCAAAGCTACGGTACCTGTGCCAGGTAGAGAGTCATTACAGGTGTGTCATTATAGGAACTCTTCCTACACCTCATCTTCATCGTCGCCAACAAACAAAACAACTCACTCTTCCTCAACGCAAATTCTTCGTCAGATGGTTTCCTCTCAGGCTTCCGCTTGGGCAGCAGCTTCTTCATGCTTTTGGGGCTTTTACTGAGGTCCTGGAGAGAGATACAGAGATACACAGAGAGAGAGATACAGAGATACAGAGAGATAGAGAGAGAGAGATACAGAGAGAGATAGAGATACAGAGAGAGAGAGAGGGAGAGAGAGAGAGAGAGAGAGAGAGAGAGAGAGGATGAGAAAGGATGGTGAAGACTGAGCGTGTTTAAGAGGACACCATCTTGGCCGCCCACACACACCTCTTTATAGCAGAGAGCAGCTGAAGGCCTGAGTGGGGGTGCAGGCCGCAGGCAGCTCAGACTCCAAGGCCTCTGGGTCTTGGGGGGTTCCAGGGGCCCCCACATCATGGTGCTGTGTGGGGCTCCATGAGAGGAAGGGTGCGGGAGGGTGTGGTAAACTGGAGCTACAGTCAGGCTACGGCTCTCTGAGTGTCTGGATGGAGTGAGAGGGTGGGAGGGGAGCTACAGAGACAGACAGAGAGAGAGAGAGAGAGAGAGAGAGAGAGAGAGACAGAGAGACAGAGAGACACAGAGAGTGAGAGAGACACAGAATGAGAGAGAGAGTGAGTGAGTGAGTGATGAGTGAGAGAGAGAGAGAGAGAGAGAGGGAGAGAGAGAGAGAGAGAGCTATAAGCTTGAACACAGGAGTCACTGTACATGGGATACTGAATAATAATGAATTATGTGAACATGTTTTATAAATACAGGCACTAGGGTGTTGGTTTAAGGTAGAGGGTTCCAGGGTCACAGTCTCACCGTGTGGCAGGGCACGGTCAGTGGCTTCATGCTGGGCCCAGCCAGAGCACTGTGCCTGGCCTGGCGGTTCAGGTGCTCCAGCCAGTCCTGCTGGTCATGCTTACTGAAGCAGACAACCTGCAGCCTCTCAAACATGCTGCCTGCAGAGACGAGTCACACGCTCAACAAAGCAGCCGCTTCTCTGCTTCAGCGCACCGAAGTCGGCCCGAAACGACACCTGCTGGTGCACCGTAAACGAAGCGGTCAGAGTTGGTCTTACCCGAGAGCTGGAAGGCGTTCTTCCGCCTCTCGCAGTCCTCCAACGGCGTGACCGTCATGCCACTCAAAGGCAGTTTGCCCTGGAAGAAGCAACCAGAAGATTTTCTTTTTACGCAGTAGAAGCAAGAAGAGCTTTTAACAACTATGAGATATAATGAGATATAATGAAAAAATATAAGGAGACTATGAAGGGATTTGGGGAAGGTTTTTATTGCACATTTTTAGCTGCAGAGTGTGTGTGTGTGTGTGTGTGTTGACCTGGTAAATAAAGCCACTCATCCTTGGGCTGGCGGAGAGGATCAGTAATACATGAGGGAAAAGCATGAGGTAACGCTCGTTCCTCTCCTGAAGAGAGAGAGAAACATTGTTACCATTACAGGGTTCGGTATACAGGGTTCGGTATACAGGGTTCGGTACACACATGTAAATGCTGAGTAAGATCTGACCTCAGTGATCACAACACAGATATGTGCACCAAGAGACTGTTTCAGCAACACCATGTCCTGTATTTTATTCTTTAGACAAATCACTTAAGAGAGCCCCCGTGGCAAAGATTTCTGTGGGTCAAATGTATATTTCACTGAAGAATATTTGTCCTAAAACATAACAATATATGTGGTGATACACATCCCTGATTATCAACAGTTGCTAAACTAAACTAATCAGGATGAATTTCAGTTTCATCTGCCATCATCTGAAGTGCAGTGTGAGGAGTAAACGATTTGATGGTGTGATCTGGTGTACGAGTGAGGAGGAAGCGAAGTCCAGTTAGCTGCGTAATCAGGTGATCGGGTGATCAGGTGATCAGGTGATCTGATATACGGGTGGATTTCCACCACTTTTTTTTTGCTTCTCTTGCAGCTTTAGCTGCATCACAATTTATTAACGTCTGATTTTCACCATCGGATTTTATTAACATCACTGTCCGATTTCACTATCTGATTTTATTAACGTCACTGTCTGATTTCTCTATCTGATTTTATTAACATCACTGTCTGATTTCACTATCTGATTTTATTAACGTCACTGTCTGATTTCTCTATCTGATTTTATTAACGTCACTGTCTGATTTCACTAGCTGATTTCACTAACGTCACTGTCTGACTTTCACTAGCTGATTTTATTAACGTCACTGTCTGACTTTCACTATCAGATTTTCCAAAATTCACACACACAGCAAGTTGGAAATGGTGTTGGACAATGGCATTAGCAGTCAAGACATGATCTACTCACAGTGCTTTTTGCAAAATGGACAAATCGTCCCAGTTACCTGGGGATCAATGTTCATCTTCTGGTTTTTCCAGGAATTTCAGTGCACAGAATGACAAGTCAGCAAAGCTTTACGCTTTACAATTTACGCTCTACACTTTGTGCTTTCTTCCTGATGCACCACCATACTGTCCTGAGAGGACGGGTCCTGTCTCAAACACGAGCACGAGTCGCAGGTGGTCCCGTGTCCTGGCACGTCGCTCAGATGCCTCAGTGGTCCACAACGCACAATTCAAACGCAAGTCCTGTCCACATTGACTTCTAAAACTACAGCATCCGCCTGCTTTGAAACTAACCACCTCCACTCCTATGATCGGGTTCGAAGAAGGCTGGAGCTAATGAATAACCTGTCCAGAAAAGGCAGCATAAACATCTGCTTCTCCAAGTCAAATCTCCAAAGGAAGTCCTGCTAAGTCACTAGAAGGTTTGACGTAGTCTACGGGGGGATTTGGTTGCACCGCTGAGAGTGCAGTGGCCTCACCAAGTCATCAGCCACCTCATCACATGTGAAAGGTAAACACAGGAGTTATACAGCCAGTGCAAGGATACAAAAAGAACTTGAGAGACATGCTAATTAATTAGATGTTCTCAGGGATGAAACCGTTATAGAGCAGTTCTGTAATGATAATGTACATTTCTCAGTTCTGTAATGATAATGTACATTTCTCAGTTCTGTAATGATAATGTACATTTCTCAGTTCTGTAATGATGATGATTTCTCAGTGCTCAGCATAAAGAATACTTCATAAATAATGCGTCTAACATTTTCTGTTCACATTAAAGATATTCTATGAATAATTCTGTAAATGGTCCAATGACTATAAATTATTTAGCACCACCACCACCACCACCAGCACCACCATCATCTTCACTATCATACAGTATATTATCAAAGTGAGGTTTTGGAGAGGTGTATGGATCTGACCTCACAGCCATGGTTCTGCACCAGGACCTGACTCAGATACAGGACAGAGCCCAGGGTGTTGATGTTTTCCCCCTCCCACAGACGAATGGACTCGGTGAGGATCTGCAGCTCCAGCTCCTTGCGCTTCCGCACCTCCTGACACTGCGCCTGCAACCATGGAAACGCCGTGTGAAAAAATCGGGCCGGTTGCCATGGCAACGGCCCACATCCGACCCGGCGAAGCAGACGGACGCTCGTGTGCGTAGAGAGGCGAGTGGCGCTGGGTGGCATTCTAACTATGAGCCAACGGTCCACTGTAGACGTTGTACCACAAGGGGCCACTTCACACATAAAGACTCACAGAAAGATTCTTGAATGCGGTCATGCACTTCTGAATTTCTGTCCGATCCGGGTGACCTTCCTGGGAGAAACAAGAAAATAAAGAGGATGAAAGATGCTTCAACTGCTGCTCTGTAAAAATACAGAAACACTGAGAGACCAGAGGAGTCTGTGAGGGGTCTTTCTTACCTCCATGTGTCTCTCCAGCTCTTTTAGCAGGGTGGGGTATTTGTCTAGTCTGATGAAAGGTTTGCTAAGACCTGTGGTCAAAGTAAGGATGCCTGGAGAACTTGCTCCTCTACTCTCCATAAACTCTCCTAGTTCCTCACTAAGACAAACAGATAGACAACCAGAACGCTATTTAATGACTACCTCTAGAATCTTTAACCGTATGAAGAGGGTGAACTGGTATACCTGTGATCAGTGAGAACGCTGACAGCTGACGGGTGGTTGGAACAGTACGTCATGTACAGAGCTCTCATTCTGAGCATGAGTTTCAGGAAGAATGCTCCTATCTTCTGCTGTAGCTCGGGCAGTCTGAACACAGACGGATGAGTTTAGTTTGACAAGCCACAGCTCACACCTAAAACACTTCCATTATGCATTTCCATTACATACAGAGGGAATAGCAAGTCCTAGTTCCAACGAGTCCCAGAGGTAGATAGATAGATACTTTATTGATCCCCAGGGGGGAAATTCTTGATAAATATCAAGAAGGTCTCCACGTTCACCATGACATGGAGACTCAGCAGCATCAATGCAGGAGGGAGAGGAGTTGTGAAGCGTAGGGTCTGTCCTCTGTACATCACTGGTTATTTGATTTGCTAAGACAATGTTGTCTCTAGGCCTGGAGATCTGTCTCCTGCACTGTTTGCTTTCATACCTGATCTAAGACACAAGATCTGCCTGATCAAGGCCCTCGGTATCATCTGAATGAGTGTGTAGGAACTAAAAGGGGTCAGATGAACAGAAAAGTGGTAAGGTGGAAACACGCTGGCCCTAACCCTAACCTTTGCCCTTGACCAAATACTGCAACACAGGCCTAAGTAAGCCTGACATGTTTATCAGTCCAGTGACAGAGATCTTCTGCTGGACCCATATCCTTGCAAAGATCAGCATAAACACTGAAAACCCTAAACACACCCGTTTTGTTGCTCTTTCCCTACAGGCTCATAACATTTGCGCCAGTTTTCAGTATCGCAGTTGTAAACGACGGGCGTCAGCCATTTGCAGCAACTCTTGAACTCAAGTGGATGGATATTAACTCACTTGGTACGGTCCTGACTAACATGTAACTCACTTGGTACAGTCCTCCAGTGATTGGACAAGGGATTGCTGGAAAGTGCTGACTTCCTCCAGGTTGCTGATGATGACACTGACATCTGTAGGACTGAGTCTGTAACAGGATGACAAATCGACCCCACGAGTGAGAAAATTAGGGAGGGAAATGGAATTACAGATAAATTCAGGTAAACCAATTGCAGCAAAATAATTCCAAAATAATACAAAATTAGTAATACACTTGACAGATTGTTTTTTTTCTGCTAAGATCCACGCAACAGCCATATGGCTCGCTGCAATCATTGTAACGTAATTTGACACAAAGCATGTGAATTCACAAAAATACCACCTTTAAACCCAAATGAACTCTTAAACATCTATCACTGCACCAGCAGTGAGAGCCTGGAGACCAGAGCACGTCGTCAGTCCACGTGCAGATCACACAGAGCTGATACAAAAGTGGAAAGGCATCTCATTAACATCTCGTTATCTTTTTGGGCAATGTGGGGCTTACTTTTCTGCGTTCTGTAGTGGTCTCAGGTAACTGGACAGAAGGTTCTGGAGGTCTTTCGAATACTCGGTTTCTGCTTCTAAAATGTTTTGTAGCACCTATTGTCAGAGAAGTCAAACACAAAGTGAAATGTTAATATCTACAGGGTTAGCGCTACGA
>JAOYMR010000023.1:1545032-1557192 GCA_025802075.1 Tenebrosternarchus preto
ATAAAAGGTTACTAACGATTGAGTGTACTGTATTATGGTGCTGTACCGCACACACAACTTTGTTTGTTTGTTTCTTGTGAGAAAACAACAAAGTGACCCAGTCTTTTGGACTCTAGGGCGAAGTTCTGTACCGTGTGCGATGGAAGAACTACTCCTCTGATGATGACACCTGGGAGCCCAAGGCTCACCTGGAGGACTGCAGTGAGGTGCTGCTGGCCTATGAGAGGTCCAAGAAAGACTCTGGCATGGTGAGATTCTCTCATGACCTCACCCCACTCAGACAGAGTCGACCAGTCAGGTTACTCTGAACCGTGAGGCTCGTTTGGCTTGTTGCCTGATAGCTTTGGAAAATAAAAAAAAAACCATGTTTTATCCCCAGAAGCTCCCCATGAAGAGCGACCTATTCGATGCCAACTCGGAGAGCGACAGCGATAAAGAACGACAAAAAGAATCGCCTGTGAAGAAGAAGAAGAAGAAGAAAAAGAACACGGAGGAGTCGGAGGATGAGAAGACGGCAAAAGACCTGAAGAAGAAGAAGAAGAAGGAGAAGTGGAGGGCCGACAAGCCGCTGCCGGCCCCCGAGTCTGATGAGGAGGACAGTAGGGCCGCCACGCCTCCTCCACGGAAAGAGAAGATGGTAGAAACCAAGAAGAGAGTCATCGAGACAGACGAAGAAGAGGATGAAGACGGTCCGGCAGTAGCCAAGAAACACAAGAAGGACAGCAAGGCTAAAGACGGGTCCAAACAGAAGAAGGAGAGCGTGGACGAACACAGGAAGAAGAAGGTGAAGTCCAAAAGAGAGATCGAGAGCTCCGAAGACGAGACGGACAGGAGCGACGAGCTCTCCGAGTCCCATGGCGACGGGGTCGCCTCGACAACGGCCGGCGACGTTCTGAGCGGCGCGGGGGCTCGAGCGGCGGAGAAGGCGTCCCGCATCGAGACGACCGGCGACCATTCCAAGACCAAGCAGAAGAAGAACAAACCGGAGGGGAGGCTGCAGGGTTTCAGAGAGCTGATCCATGACAAGAAGCCCAAGAAAACGGAGAGTCCGACGGCAGCGCTGAAGGAGAGCGGCTTGAGCAAACTGAAGAGCCTGACCAGCACCAAGAGCGGTGGCAAACCCGCCCGTGGTGAGGTCGAGCCGGAGCCCACAGACACGGCCAGGACAAAGACCAAGAGCAAAGCTCAGGACGCCGGCGTCCTCCCTCAGAAGGACTCCTCTGTAACATCGTCCTCTTCGTCTTCCGTAGCCTCGGCTCCTCCCACCAAACCCAGAGAGGAGGAGCCGAAGGAGGAGGGTGGAGAGAAGGGCGGTGCACCTAATAATCTCTTTGAGAAGTTCCTGCTCACGTGCGAGGCCAAGGACAGAGTGCCCAGGAAACACGCTGCTCACACAGTGCCAAAGGTGCCGCACGCACAACTGATTACGTACTGATTGATTTCTTTTTTGGATAAACACGCCTAAAGAGTTTGTGCTTCTGTTGGTTATTTTTTTTCCATCTTTCAGAATTCAGTGAAGCCTGACAAGAAGGTGAAGCAGCTGAAAGAGTCTCCAGGAATGAACCCTGAGGCTGGTAAAACTGAGAAGCTCAAGGATGGAGCGGAAAGATGTAGAGTTCTGAATAACAGCAGTGTCTCATATCGATTTAGATACCTTCATAATACCTTCATAGTTTCATAAATGTATTTTATTTTGGGGGAGAGGGTTATCTTGTCAAAATATCAAATCTCTACACTCCTCATTTCCAGGCCCAAGGGCAGGACAGAGTCCTGTTTCCATGGAGACGGAGGAGAAACAGGAAAAGGCCACACCGGAGTTGGAGAAGAGTGACCAGTCAGACGAGCCCGCCTCCAAGACCAGGGAGGACCAGCAGAGGGAGGAGGAGCAAAGAAGGAGAAAAGAACGGACGGAGGAAGAGGAGAGGAACAGGAAGGAAAGGGTGGAGGAGACTCAGAGGGAGCGCAAGGCGAGGACGGAGGAGACGCCAAGACAGAGACCGGGAGGAGGCGCCGAGGAGGCGCGGCTGGAGCGGAGGCCCGGGGGGGAGACGGTGGCATCTCCCGAGTCCTCCGAGGACTCCAGGTGGAAGGAGAGGAGGAGAAGGCGCCGAGAGGACAGTGAGTCGCGCCTCCTCAACGCCTGTGATGACAGTCGGGATGTTCAGGACCCCGTGGAGCGCTTGGACAAGACTCCTGGTGTGTGTTCACTGTGGTGGGGATCTCACACACCATCACGCTTCTCCTGTTTCTGTTCTGATCAGGGCATGGTGGGGTTAGGTGATGTTTTCAGGTTGTGTGGTGAAGTTTTGGGTAATGCTAAAATCCAGGTTCAGTGCATGGGCTAGATCTGCCTCCAACAGTTGCTTCCTTTCTTGAACTCAGGTTGCCTCATTTCAGTGAATCATCTGATTACACTGAATCTTGCGTATACGAAACAGTTCTTTCAATTTTCAAATAAAACATTTGTTTCTGTGTACAGACAGTGGTGTGCTGTTGAATGTGAATTATGTGAAAGCTCTCAAACTTGAACGGAAAATTAAATGCATGAACGGTTCCTGCTGCTTCTGTAGATAAACATATTTGTCTTCTGACAGACAGGGGACCGCCTTCACTAAACCTGGGGGTGGAGCTAAAACTTGATTGGATGACACTGGAGGATTTTCAGAAACACCTGAATGGAGAGGATGAGAATCTGTCCCCTCTAGCCTTAACACCCAGTGGGTTTAACACAGTACTGCACCTCCCAGCACACTCCTGAACGCCCTTCCTTCACAGCCATAGTAACAGTTCTAACTTGGAGGATCGTCTTTGATAAATAGCGGTTTTTAACGTCTCCCTTCTTCCTCTCTTGTTCGCACTCTCAGCTGAGCTACGGGAGGCTGTAAAAAATGGCAATTACATGGCAGTGAAGCGTGCGCTCAGTTCCAAAGAGGACTACAATCTGGACCAGGAGGTGTGTGCATCTCTATCTCCGTTGTGTCTGCCTGCTTGCTGTGTTTGGGTGATGGGCCACTCTTCACCTTACGTTCAGTGAAGCTGGTGAAACTGCTTCAGGACTGGATCTGGGTTCACTGTTCTGCATTTTGATCTTTCTTAGCTGAAGAGGTCTAGTGTTGTGCTCTCCTGTGGAATCAGTGCGTCCAGCTCTGGCAGCTGTGGTCCTGCTACGAACTTTAACCCTTTCAGAATTCACGCCGTTTCTTCCAAAATTCGAAATGCATCACACAGATGCATCAGAGTAACACAGCAACATCGGTGTCTTGTGTTCATCGTGTCTTCCCCCTTTTTTTTAATTTGTTTTGGGGTTTTTTGCTGCCCCCTGCAGGACTCCAGCGGGATGTCGCTCTCCATGCTGGCCGCCGCGGGGGGGCAGGACGACATCCTGCGTCTGTTGATTAAGAAAGGAGTGAAGGTGAACGGGCGACAGAAGAACGGCACCACGGCGCTCATGCACGCCGCAGAGAAGGTACCGCCCACCTGGGGTCGCCCTCCATGTCCCTCCCCCCTGTGGCAGGCCTGCGCCTCTGGTTCTAGCAGCTTCTCATCTCGTTTCTCCTGTGCAGAACTTCCTGACGACGGTGGCGATTCTCCTTGAAGCAGGGTCATGTCTCAATGCTCAGACTCTGGGTGGGGAGACGGCACTCATGAAGGTTGGAGGAGAATAATTATAATCAGACATTAGCTACATCAGTTATAGAGAAACACAGCATGCAACCACAGCTAGTTTAACCCAGTTGACACAACTTTTGGTCTCTCCTTGGTTGTTAGGCATGTAAGAGGGGCAATGCAGATGTAGTACGCCTCCTACTGGAGTACGGGGCTGACTGCAACATCCTGTCCAAGCACAAGAACACTGCCTTGCACTTTGCCAAGCTCAGCAACAACCTGATTGTGTGTGATCTGATCAAAGACCACATTGAGACGTAAGTGTGTTTGGAGGAACCAGTGCAATAGACTCAGGTCTCGCACACACGTTTCTCAAATCCAGACACAATGTGTTGGTCAAAGAGCTCCACGTGGACGTGTTTCCAGGTTACGGACTATAGCGGAGGAGACTATCAGAGCGTACTTTGAGTCGCGGCTGGCCCTGCTAGAGCCAGTCTTTCCCCTGGCCTGCCATCGTTTGTGTGAGGGACCAGACTTCTCACTGGAATTCAGTTACAAACCCCCCCAACAAACACCTGGAGAGGGTAACAACTCTGAACTCTGGAATACCATAGAGCCAGCATTTTCCAATCCAGCCCACAGGACCTCCAGAGAGTCAGTGCTTTTACTCTGTCCCTGCACCCAGCACAGATGAACCGCCCAGAACCCTGAACACCTACTGCTGTGGTGCTGGTATCAGGGGCGGAGCATAAACACAGACTGGCTTGTGGTTCCTCTGGACAGGACAGGGAAACGTTGGCTGAGCCCACATTCCTGGCACTGCTGCAGACGGTGAAAGTGTGTGTGTGTGTGTGTGTGTGTGTGTGTGTGTGTGTGTTCGCAGGATCCGGGATGCTGCTCTTTATCTTTCACGCCAACTTCATGAGTGAGATCACAGCCAGGCTTTGCGGCCCCTGCAGTGTCCACGCTGTGGTCCTTAACGACAAGTTCCAGCTACCCATCTTTCTTGTAAGACACGTTTTTTAAGCGTCTGTGTGTTCATCTCCTCTCCCCGTATCTTCTTTGCAATTACAGCTGATACTCTGTAGTAACATACTTGCATGTGGTAGAGTATCGAACAGGTAACATAACTGGGAACTTTGTCTGGGAATATCTGACTCATGAGTGAAGGTTGGGGGAGACGACCTGAAGAAGCTGGACAATCAAAGACTGTCGTTGAAATAGTTCTGCTTTAGGATCTAAAGTGTCTCTGTGTGACTCTGAACTCTTGCCTGACAGGATAGCCACTTTATTTACTCCTTCAGCCCGGTTCAAGGAACAAACAAACTCTTCATTCGTCTAGCCGAGTCACCGACAGCTAAGGTAAGATCATCCAGCGATGCAAACATGCGCACACACGTAACAGGACTAAAGTTCTAATCGTAAACAGCCTTGCTGTGTGTTCACAGGTTAAACTTCTTATTGGTGCATACAGAGTCCAGCTCCAGTGATGGCCACGCCCCTCAGGTCATTGTTTAGCTGAGAGTCTGAGTCATTTCCCCAATCTCCACTCTGTGTGTCACATGACGCAGCAAGCAGAAGAGGCGCTTGGTGTACGGTGTCCATGTTGGTGGATTATCTGGAAACAAAGGCCACAGACGCTACTTGCTTAGCCTTTCATAGCAAACTCTGAAGTGCATGATGAGTAAATTGTCAGAAATGCTTTCAGTTTAATAGGATTTCTGGCTCATCCAAAACATTTTGGATAGCCACTTTTGCTGAAGTCAAAATGTGTAAAGGGACGGACAATGTTGCAAGGTTGTACTGTTCATTTGTAAATCTGTTTGTAAAATGTTCCTCTTTTTAAATACAATAATTTATCACTCCAGATTCACCCATAGTCCTTTATATGTCATTGATGTTTATAACAATGGACTTGCTGTGTGTGTGTGTGTGTGTGTGTGTGTGTGTGTGTGTGTGTGTGAGTGAGAGCGAGAGAGAGAGGGGAAGAGAGAATGAGAGCATGTTACAACTACTTGTCTCCCTGTATTGAGTTTGTGGGACCAAGATGAGACTGAATCCAAGACCTCTTCAACACAAAAGTGAACACACTAGTACAAAGAGTCCTGTGTGTTATTTATCCTTTACTAAATCAATCTAGATATCTGGGGCAGTGTGTGAATGAAGGATGGTTTATGTAGGATATGGACTATGCCTGTGATCTTGGGTTTGAACAGGTGTGCGTGCGTGCGTGTGTGTGTGTGTGTGTGTGTGTGTGTGTGTGTGCTAGTGTAAGGGCTAGTATTTGTTTAGTGGAGACAAGAGCCATGTCTGATGATGCAGTTTGTTTAGGAATAAAAAAAAACTTGCCATCACATTTAAGATCATAGTGTCCATTTGTGTTGATTGAAGTGGAGTCACTTTCCTCTTTCATGTGTATTTCTCTGTGCATTCATTCAGAGGTCGACATGGCAACATGCATATATTTTTGTTTGTTTTTGGTTTGATATATGACTAATATTTAAGATTTAGGTTTTATGCTCTTGAAGCTACTGTGCCTAAGATTGTTTGAGAAGCTATATGCTAAATATCATGGTTTAGATTCCATATGACTACTGGAGTGTTTTCCTTCCAGTGATCTTACCTTTCTGAGTCCTTACACTGGCCTCTGTGAGAACACACCTTGAGTGTACATAGCTAGACTTCCTCTTTGAATAAACTGTACACACATTTCTGTAATAGTAAATAATTTTGTTGCTTAATTTATTTGGACCTTAACCCGAAAAAAAAAACTTTCATGAAAGATTTTACTTCTGGATTAGGTTGATTTGTTTTTCCCACAGCTTGGATAGTTTGGGTATTTTTGTAAAGATGTTTTTCATCTATATCCTAAAATCATAAGACTTTTGTGATTTTTGACCTGTAGGGATTTATATTTGTGCTTATAGATAATATGTGCAGATCTGTATGTGTGTGTAAATATCTAGCTACCCTCCTTGTAGGCTTTATTAGATGTTTATGTAGTGTGATCAGTTCATCTTGGGTATGTTGGCACCATCCTTCATCATGAGACCTGCAGGTCATTTCTCCTTTACCATCTCAATCATCTAAAACCGTCAAGAGCACAGTTTAGGACCACATTAATTCTGCCCTACCTGATTCCTGGTTTACCAACAGCTTAGAACACGACGATTACGGCAAGAACTTTGTAACTAACTGCATCTAGAAGAGAAACACCAAGAGTTATTTATATAATACACAAAATGAGGAGAATGATGTCAGGAAAAATGAGTGCCTGAGTGACTGAGACAATGAAGAGGTGTATTCATGAATGGTTTCACGGGAGAGATTTTAAGATCATCCCCAAGAGAGCTAGAGGGCAGAGGGCTGAACCTGCACCGTGTGTCGCAGTGAGGGCAGTCGCTGACCACACGGATCATCGTGGATGTGGAGGACGTTCTTTGCAAGAACATAAAACCAGAGCACTGTCCAGCCAATGTCAGATATTGAGACATGCATTATCATGTTATCAGACCTCATGTCTCGGGGTCTTTGATGGAAATATTGACCAAATTCTTAATTGATTCTTAACTGATAAGATTCTTCATTTCGGTGATATAACGTATATATTTGTAATGGTATTGTTACACGCACACAACTTCATAATTGAGTCAAAACACTTCAGGGTCTAATGCTGTGAAGCCGTATAAACTCTGCACTGTATGAGGATGGATCAAATAAAGCAAAAAAAAATTGCACTTCCAGTATTACAGCAGCTGTAAGCATCACAGCAACATGAACAGGCCATAATACCAGATTTCAAACGGTAGCCACAGTAATGGTCGATTTTTACTTAGTAAATAGTCATTTGGTCTTTTTAGCTGTTCCTTTTTCTTTGACAGGTCTACAGACGAGTAAAGGTGGTCGTTCTCTTCCCAGTTGGTTTGGTTTTACTCTGAGCAGCCAATGCCATTGTTAATCAGGAATTAACCAACTTAAACAGGTTAAATAACATATCGTAATTATATTGTACTGAGATGCAACCCGTTTCTCAAAGTTTTAAATGATTTCTAATATTCGTATTGTACTTCTGGTGCTGGTTTGTGGCACGAGGCCCCATGGATGGTCGCGTTAAAGTAACTTCGAGGCGCTTGAATACCCCCCCCCCCCCCAAAAAAAAAAAACACAACTCGCGACCTCTGCCAAGACTTTTCTGATCATTATTTTTTGCCACAAATGACGAGGTACGACCACTGCCTCTTGCCAGAACCTTTCAAATGAAGTAGTTTTAGTGTACATGAGATTCATGTAACAAGGTGAACAGGTAGTCTGGTCGACTTCAAGGCGCCGTAAAACCACCCCGTCGGTCGCGAAGGACCCATCAATCGCATGCAGCAAACCCTCAATAACACACCCCGAGTGAGCAACACGTCAAAATAAAAGCTCCGCAGCGTGACGCTGATATAATTACCTCGATAGAGATGTGTTGGTGGTAATCATGTATTTACTATATTATTATTAATGTTAAAGGTGCTATTGTGTAATTATTAAGATGTTAAATATATAGTATTTCAATATAGTGTCAGAGCCTTTAGAAGATATTTCGCCGGGTAAGTGTCAAGGCTCACAGATGGCAGAGAGCAAGAAAAGCAATGTAGCGCCTAAAAATAATTCCAAAGAAAGAGTGAGATACTTAATATTTCTCTCAAAAAAGGCGGCTTGGGAAAATGGTGACTGCAATCAGTGTCTTATAAGAAGTCTCCTTGCTATTAGCGAACTCGAATCAGGCTTATCGAATTTAGTTTAATTTGGAGTGATAGTCTCACCCTGTTGAACGTGAGATCTTACAGTCTGTTCGAGGATCCTCCTATTCAAACATTTTGGAAACAAACGATAAGGTGAGTATGTGTAATTAAAGTGATGCCTGATGTGAAACTTTTCAGCAAGCCAGCTGGATTAATTTACTTTCATTCCGTTCCTCTCTTATTTGATGCCTGTATTATAGTCGCCATATTCTGGTGCATCAACAGTGTATGGTTCAGTGCACGTGTACGTTTTCTCACTTACTTAACGTTAAGTTGTTCAATAGTCTTAGTGTCTACCTGGGTCAGGTAGGCTTTCAGCATAGTCCAGATGTAGCATTATATAGAAAGTATAATATATTGGAGCATTTTTTTTGATCAAATGAAAAGCCAAGACATGTAACTATTGTAAAACAGACCTGTAGGCTAATGGAAACCTACAGGCCTAAATAACCTGTAAGTAAATGGAATATATTTCACCATATATGGTGTCAAAGTATGACAAAGGATGATGCAAAATAACATTTAAAACAAACAACTTTTTTGGCGAGTTAACCCGTCAACTCTTATTTTGTGTAGAATTATTTTATTAAAACAAATTTTGACTGTAATTTTAAAAATCGTAATTGTAATCTGCGGTGCATCACTGGGCATATTAAACGCTGCCTCGCGAACACCTCGCGCAGTCGGTAGCTCTACGTTCGTCCAGTGCGGGATTTCAATTTTTAAGTTGTTCGGCCGCTGTGCGCGTGCGCAGTAACGAGTGGCAAAAGACCTCGTTGCCAGTATCCTCCTCCCACGCGCTGGGAACGTCTGTACGTTTTCGCGCATGCGCTTCTGAATTTATGTCAAGGCACAAAACTGGCGCTATATCGTTTCCAGCTCTACTCCGGTAAGAATTTCACTGGCGTTTTGATGCTATCCTGTGTTTAATTGGCCAAAGTTTTCACAACTGTCTCTACTGTATAGCTCGTCCTAAAGAAATAATTTGGGTCACCTGCGTTGTTCTTAAGTCTAATTTAACCAGGAGAGAGGCAGGCAATTTTACCCCGCCTGAGATTTTCTCCCCTCTCTACCATGGCAGGGTGCTATTGCCTATGCTTTCGCGTATTGTTTCGCTCGCTCTCTAATGGCGGACGTGAGGCAGTGCTACCCACTGACTGGAGGGGCAAATTGCCGCTTTGTTATTGATCCATATTTTCTTTTGTAGGTAGTTGTTATGTGTGTTTCCATGCTTGCTCAACTCAATATTTCTCGGAATGTTTTGGTAATTTCGTAAATTATGTACCTAGGCGCTGTAGTTGATGCTCTGAACAGTATAGCGCCCCTTCAGGTAGCCACGTGTATATCCCTTTGATTGCCTGGGGTAAAAGCTCCGGGGTAACTTCCGAATTAAATGTTCACTCAAGTGTAATAACAGTAATAACTTATTTTGAAGTCATATGAAACGTATTATAAGAGTAAAGTCATTGTTGTTATTGTTTTGTTACATTTATTACTAAGACACAAATGTGGTCTCGTTCCAACAGGAGTTTACATTTCTTATAGTTTATAAATATTTAAGTGCTTATTCATGCTGTTTCATAGTGATTTGTGTACTTGGTAACTATTATGGTGCGACGATTATTCGTGAATAACTTGCGACATTTTTTTTCTGTAGCTAATAACAATGGCGCAGTCTCGTAGGCTCTCCTCCCTCTAGTTCGACGCTAATCCAATGGCTGAATGCGCAGGGGAAGCCAGGGGAGGGAAGAGGGAGCACACTGAACTGAAACACGTTTACAGTTTTGCACAGTGTTTCTCATTCCGTATAGTTGCACAGATTATTTAGTTTCTCTGTCTCAGCCTGCTGTGCGAAGTAAGTTTCTCTACCGCTAGCTCTAAGTTTTCAGAATAAATATGGAAGCCTTTAAAACGGTGCGTGTTGACGTCGTCATCCGGTTGCCTTGACAGTACTAGGAGCTTTGGTCCAGTATGATACGAAGCAAGTTTTATTCGTGTGCACAGTCAAGGGCACAGCCCAGGGATTTCAAATTCGATAGACCCTCTTTGTACACAACTAACATTTGCTAGGATGAATCGACTTTATCACGGAAGACCCCAATCACAGCACATGGAGCAACTTCAGAGGATTTGCAATATTATATATACTTAATTGGCCGCGTGAAATTCACGCGATCATCGTTGCTGTTGGACTCGTTCTGTGGTGCCTTTCAGTCACCTCCATTAGCACGTGTACCAAGCCTGCAAGCGCATGGCGCATCTGCTTATAGCGTCTTCATAGGTCTGTGCTGGTACCCTGCTACGCGTGCCAGCGGTCTTCTCGGTTCCTCACCCCGAACATGGGTGAAGGTCCAATGACTGCAGCTATTAGTGTGCGCGATTATAGCCAAGTACATGCAGAGGGTTTTCCTCTGCGACGATGTTTCCAAAAGGAGTCGTCGCTCACGCTGCACCAAAATGTTGCCAAACGAATGCTTTAGAAACATTGTGTTAAAGTTAAGAAAGACAGTTTCAAGATCACCGTGCGTTATTTTTGCTCTCCTGGTGGGCCAAAGGCGTTTTGACCGGTTTGATATTCATACGATTCTTGATTCTGTATACCTTGGTGCACAAATACAAATGTTTCAATAAATGTCTTGGTCCGTTTAATTAGGTCTCGGAGTCGTGGGTATATCGGCGCATCCCCTGATATTGAACTCTTAGATGTGGGTTCACCAGGCCTTTCCGTGTTCGGTTTCTTTTTGATGCACGAGTTTAAGTAGTATCGCAAAATATCGTTTGTTCATCGTTATCGCAATTTTGGCCTTTGTAATGTTGATATTGTGAAAGGGCGTAGAATGCAAATGGTTAAACGAGCCCTTTAACCAAATTATTTTCATATGCGTTGCGATCACCCTGCCAATCTCATACGAGTTCTGTGAGTAATGGGTTGACGGAATTCACGGTGAGGCAACAAACTAATTCGATCGACATCAAGGGTTCATGTTGAGATTAATGCATTAGTACTTTATATGGTAAATCCCAATTGTAATCTGGGGTTGTTTGTTTTCCTCTCCAAGCTTTGTCATGGAACCTATGCCTTTGTAATGTATTCTAATGTACATTACAATGGGTTTTTGTCACGCTTTAGGAAATTCACTCCAGCTAAATTACTGCATTGTTTTTGAGCAGTGTTGTATGGGGCCCCAACTGGTAACACATTAACGTAACACTGATTTAGATTTTTGCTGTTTGTGTTGGTAATCGCTGTGCCTCACGTGGCCCAGTTCTCTGGCTGTGTGGTACATACACGATTTGCCGTTGGATGGTCTGTTGCTGCCTTCAGAAGAACTCTCCCTGGATGCTCGGATTACCACGGTAACCATACATGCCAAGTATCCAAGACGCCTCATCGCTGTTGCTCTACAGCAGTGATGTTTAACACAGGAGGGTTGTAGCAGAAGCAGTGATGGAACCAGGATATGAATGAGTGAGCAGATTGTGAAGAAACTCGTATTTTAAAGAGCCTGTTGCTCTGAACCCTTTAGAATAAGTGGCTTCTGTTGTGCAGAACTTCAGCATTAGGTGTGAAATAAAATGGCTGTGGTTTAGCTGGAAGCTTGAGTTCGTTCAGTGCACAGCCCAAAGACCAGCATATTAGAACAGTTCGGTTTTTGAATGAGTTCATTCCATATTAGAACAGTTCGATTTTTCAATGAGTTCATTCCATATTAGAACAGTTCGATTTTTCAATGAGTTCATTCCATATTAGAACAGTTCGATTTTTCAAT
>JAOYMR010000023.1:1558574-1572409 GCA_025802075.1 Tenebrosternarchus preto
TTGTTTGTTTGTTTGTTTGTTTTTTTAGATGACTTTAGGATTCAAGTCAAATTTAGATATAAATGTATGAGTTTAGATGTACATGTGAGTTTGTTACACGAGGAACATTTTGATTGTTTATCGGACATTTTTTAAAAATAATTAATTTTCTGTTTATTAGTAGCTGATCGTCTTTATATGATTTACTTTTATCACAATGAGATTCATCAGATGATCAAAGGGAAAAATGAATCATTTATTCAGAATGTTCATATATTTTAAAACTGGTATCTATATGCAAATGTAGGTCTGATGAGGACTGAACTGAGCCAATCATTGGAGAGAGTGGGCAGGCAGACGGAATGTTGGAGGAACTCTAATGTCACCTGGTTGAACTCCTTTGCCAGGCTTTAGCTAACAGTATTCAACTCTCTGCTCTTAAGTGATTTGTTCAGATTAAGTAATAGACAAGTGTCTAGCTCTTTAAAACTTGGATCATTTGAAGTTTCATGTTTTAATGGACCACATATTTAGATTAGTTTGCGCTAAAAAACGCTAATGGAATCATTCATTAAGGTTAAACCAGTTTATTGCTGTCTTTCAACTGCAGCCGACAAAATGTTCAATTGTTGTGTCTTTATAGAAAACGCCTTTCAGTCGAACTCAAATTTCATTTTTCATCTCAGATTCCTGGATCTCACAGTCGGCGTCGTTCCCACGGAACCAGAAGCAGCCCGGGGTGGACTCTCCGTCCCCTGCTGCCTCTCTTCCCAAGCCGGCGGGTCAGTCGTCCTCGGGGTCCCAGCATCCACCCGCTCCACCGCGGACCATGAAGGTCACCTGCGCCAACTGCAAGAAGCCTTTAAAGAAGGGCCAGACCGCCTACCAGCGCAAAGGCTCCTCCCACTTGTTCTGCTCCACCACCTGCCTCTCCGCCTTCTCCCACAAGCCCACGCCCAAAAAGAGCTGCACCATGTGCAAGAAGTAAGATCGAGTGCGAAACGTTGAGTTTTTCTCGTTCACTTAAGTGAGTGCTGTAATGTATGAACACGCCAAGTATACTTTTTCTTCAAACCAGGGATATTACTAGTATGAAAGGAACTATCGTGGCTCAGGTGGACTCGAGCGAATCGTTCCAAGAGTTCTGCAGCACCGGCTGTCTGGCTGCATACGAAAATAAACAGAATCCCCCGAAGAACGTTCTCAAAACCAAGTGCACTGTCTGTGGAAAGCTCACAGAGGTCAGATTTGTAGCAAGTCTCCGTAGTTCTGCTTTGTTTTTCCAATCAAATTAATTCTAATTTTTCATACAAATCTCTCAGGAAGATGTTTGTGGCGGTTTAATCCCCTCTAAATTCCGTGTATTCCCATGATGTCCCTGTTTTTTTGTGAAAGCGGGCTTGTGCCATGTCGTGGGAATTCTTCACCATATACTTGGATAAAACAAAATGTCTGCCGTCCTGTGGCTTCACGTTTTGATGACGCACGTATGAACAGCGCCGTGTGTGTGTGTGTGTGTGTGTGCGCAAACCTTTCAGATTCGGCATGAGGTGAGCTTCAAGAACGTCACCCACAAGATCTGCAGTGACGCCTGTTTTAACCGTTACCGCATGGCCAACGGGCTCATCATGAACTGTTGTGAGCAGTGTGGGAACTATCTGCCCAGCCGAGCCACGGCCAACCACTTCTTACTCATCGACGGACAGCAGAAGCGCTTCTGTTGCCAGAACTGTGTCAGGGACTACAAGCAGGTAGAGGCCAGGCTCTCGCGCCCTGCAAGCCTCATGCATGTCGTCCTCTCTTGAAACGCGGTATATTTAGAGCCTTTCCGTTCTCAAACGTTCAATGTGCCATTTTGTGGAAAGTGCCTACTTGGAGCTCTCCAATGAAGTCTCGTGAACATTAAACATCAAATTTATTGTCATTCCTGCAGCCAGTACTTGTTTTAAATGGTTTAGATGTTTGCTTTAAAATATATATAGTTGTGCATAAAGTTTAGCATTAGTTATAATTGCTGTATGGCCCTTGTTTTTTTTTGTGTTCTGCCCAAGGCACATGGGAAGATGACCCAGTGCAGTGGATGTAGGACGATGTGCAGGTCGTTCGATGTTACTCACGGAATTGGGCCTAGTGGAACCATGGAACCTTACTGTTCTACGGGCTGTCTGACTAAAACCAAAGTTGCAGCTGTTCCACAGAGTGAGTAGAGTGTCGTCGTCTCCGATCATATATCCCATTAAATCGGTTGAAAGTGTGTTTTCCGATTTTACGGTAATGTGAAATGCTTTTAAAAGGTTTTTTTTTGTTTTGTTTAATGTTACTAATGAGCTTTGTTAGCAGTGTTTAGAAGTTGGTTGTCTCTTCACGTTTATTTTAGGTGATGTACTTGGACCTCCTGAATGGAGGTGATCCTGACTGATGGATTTAAAACACAGCTCTGTCTGTCTGTCTGTCCGTCTGTCTGGACATCCATTCCAGGGTGTCACTTATAAATAATATATAATTAAATCCAAGTGTGGCTGTGGTTGCTTATCTGAAATGTTTAGGAACCTGGTTTGATGACCCCCCCTCTGTTTTTATAGTGGCTGAACCTAGCTGTCATTTCTGTAAGAGAAACTCTTTACCTCAGTATCAAACCACCCTACCTGAAGGGAAAGTCCTAAACTTCTGCAGCTCGCAGTGTGTGACAAAGTTCCAGGTACACACCCCACACACCCCTGCATGCGAGAACTGTAGACCTGTAGATCTGCATACATGCGTGAACTGAGCGTAGACGTGTAGATCTGCATACATGCGTGAACTGAGCGTAGACGTGTAGATCTGCATACATGCGTGCTGTGTGTGGAGCGATGGGTGTTAATTATGACATCACAAACGTAAGAACCTGTAAGGTCGTATTCGGACCCGAGCAGAACTTCACAGAAGCTCCAGCTGTCGTCGGAGAGAGCTGCCAGTTTGAATATCCACACTCGTCATGCTGGGTTTTATTTTTTTTCAGAGCACCACCACACAGACGTCGGCCAACGGCCAGATCCCCGCGCCGGCCTCCAGCGTGCAGCTGAAGTGTAACTACTGCAGAAGCTCCTTCAGCCTGAAGCCCGAGACCCTGGAGTGGGAGGTGAGCACCGCAGAGCGTTCCAGGAATCTCCTCAGCCATTAAACACCTAGTAGATGTGGAGTCACTGTGCAGTTTCATCTAGCACCTGTTTCTGAAGGATTTGTTTATTTCCAGGATAAAGTGTACCAGTTCTGCAGTAAAACGTGTTGTGAAGACTATAAGAAACTGCACTGTATTGTCACCTTCTGTGAGTACTGTCAGGAGGAGAAGACGCTTCATGAGACTGTCAAGTTCTCAGGGGTCAAAAGACCCTTTTGTAGTGAAGGTAATCTTGTCCTTCCCTGGGATGGTTGTTCATTTAAAACAAAAACCCTAGAGCAAAGTGTTTTTCACTTGAGTGGCGACAGATTTGTAGATGAGACATTGGAGGAATTGAGGTCACTTCTGGGTTCTCTTCTGTTGGTCCAGGCTGCAAGCTGTTGTTCAAGCAGGACTTTGCGCGCCGCCTGGGTCTGAAGTGTGTTACCTGCAACCACTGCACTCAGATGTGCAAGAAGTCCATCACCAAACAGATAGATGCCGTCAGCCGAGACTTCTGCAGCGAAACGTGCGCAAAGAAGTTTCACGACTGGTACTACAAGGTCTGCAAGGCTTCTGCTCTCTGTGCTGTAGCTAACGGTCGCATCCACCTGAAACATGTTGTCTCATGTACCGTGTCTTCAGCATGTTGAGTATTTCCTAGCGGTCCAGTGATTAGAGCCTAACTGCTGTTCACATTCAGAGCCGTGGTGTTGACTCTTCTTGTAATATGAGGACTGAGCGCTCCGTGGTTTCTGCCTGGTTTCCGAGGCCGAGATGGAGCTCGTTCAAGTTTTTCTTCAGTATTTTTGCAGGATGGTTGGAGTCTTTAAGCGTGTACTTCTCCTGGCTGTCCACTAGGCGGCACGCTGTGACTGCTGTAAGCTGCAGGGGAGTCTGACGGAGTCTGTTCAGTGGCGAGCAGAGATGAAGCACTTCTGTGACCAACAGTGTCTCCTTCGCTTCTACTGCCAGCAGAACCAGCCCAACATGGTGACACAGAAAGGGCCTGAAAACACCTCTTTAGGTACGAGGCCCAGCGAATCCTCACACACGTCTTACTGTTGGAATATTGGATTGTAACTTGGAGTTTTTATGGGGTGTTTTGTTGTTGTTGTTGTCCAAAAATAGGATTTGGAGGACAGACCCAGGCGTCGAAGCTTACGGTGAGCGTTGGAGGCTTGCTTTGTGGTTTTTGTGGTTTACTTGTAGTGCATGGAAAATGCTAGAAATGTCTACAGCTGTAGTAAAGGTGACCTGTACGACTGCCCTCCTCCCTCCAGCTGATCAATCAGGGACCCGTGTCGTACGCCGGGGGAGGGATCCTTAAAGACGTGAAGAACAAGGCTGTTCTCTGCAAACCCCTCACCATGACCAAGGCCACCTACTGCAAACCTCACATGCAGAGCAAACCTCTGCAGACAGGTACGGCATTGCAGGTGCACAGGTGAGGAGCTTCGGGTCGTATGCGCTGCTGGTCGGGACTAACACTGGTTCTGCATTGTGTCTCCACAGAAGAGGATGGGTTGGAAGGTCTGGTCAAGGAGCTTGTGCCTGTTCCAATCCCCGTTCCTGTTTATGTTCCAGTACCCATGAACCTTTATGCTCAGGCCACACCCACACCTATCGCAATACCTGTACCGGTAAGAGCATCTAACTTCAAGTCAAGTCAAGTCAAGAGGTTTTTATTATCACTACATCTGAGTACAGGTACACAGTGTAACGAAAATACGTTCCTCCGGAGCCATGGAGCAACAATACAGTACTAACAAAGTGCAAACGTGCATGAAGGTGCGACACAGAACTATAACACTACAGTGAATACGATAAATACGACTATGACACTACAATAAATACAGCAGACGAGACAATTTAACAGACAGGACAGTGCAGTACCCATGCGGTACAATAGATGAAATGTGCTTTGGTGAGGAGAAGATAAGGTGCAGAGATATGTAACATACTGGGACATGCATGACCACAGCAGTTACTGAGGTAGTTTGTGGTTCTAGTAGGTGAGCAGCAGATGTTGAGGATGGAGGCATTTCAGTCTCTGTGTGGTGAGTTGAGTGTGTGTGTGTGAGTAGAGTGATGGGTGGATTGGTGTAGGCTTTGTGTGTGTGTGGTTGGGGGGGGGGGGGTGTTTGGTGTTGTGGTGCAGAGTCTGGAGGTGGAGGCAGAGTCTGGAGGTGGAGGTCTTAAACACTGTCCTGAGTAGGGCTCCCTCTGCTGGTGAAGTGTCATCCAACAATTTAATGTTGGTCATGTATGGGTTATCCAACCTTTGGTTCTGACCACATGTTCTGATTGGTTGAAAGGACCCTCACTTTCGTATCCTGGTAACTGCTTGGTTGATTGACCATGCCCGTATCTTCCTGCTGACCCATTGTTGCTAGGTAACAACATCGGCATCGTTACTCTGTGCTGCTGTTAACTACTTTAGCCGCTATTAAAAACGTACTTTAAACCATATTTTCAGGGATTTTATTTTATTTATTTCCTTTACCTTTTCAAACCATTGTATTGAAGATCTGAGTCTTGGCAAGGTTGTGGCTGCTGGAGTAATGATGATGTGGAGGGCCCGCCTGACATGACGTGTGCCCGCCTGACGTGTGCCCCCTTCCAGGTGCCTGTGCCAGTGTTCTTGCCCACTACGCTGCAGAGTGCTGAGCAGATCGTGAAGACCATCGATGAGCTTAAAGCCAAGATCCCCACAGACCCCCTGGAGGCCGACCTGCTGGCCATGGCGGAGATGATTGCAGAAGATGACAAGAAGCCCGACTGTTCAGGTGTGAAACGCACGGCAAATGTTGACGTTCGCAGCACTTCCTGTCCTATCAGGATGTTGTTCAACATTTTGCTGGGCAACTTTCGCACTCTTCCAGAATGAAAATGTTTATAAAAATTGCCACTGGTGGTGTTAATTCCTGTGTCCCTGTGTTCTGATGTGTGTCTGGGTACTCACACACACACACGCACACACACACACACCTCGCTGTTTGCTTGGGTATTTTGGGGAGAAACACCACACACTGGCAAAGCACTTAGAATTCTGTTAAACTGTATAAAATCTTTTCATCTTTCAGATATCAAATGTGAAAAAAATAGTGTAGCTGTGAAAAGAAAGAGGGAGAAAAGTGAGAGTGGTGAGAGCGGCTCGGAGGAAGAGGAGGAAGAGGAGGAGGAAGAGGAGGAGGAGGAGAAATACGAACCAGAGCTAGATCTGGAGATTGACCTTCCTCTAGGTAAAGCAGTGCATTGTGAACAGTTCAGACGTGTGCGTGTGCACGCGTGTGTGTGTCCTTGGCAGGCCTATGTTCTGTCTGTAAGGCCGTTTGTGAGCCTGGTGGAACGGTTGTCATGAAGATCACATGCTGCCTTCTCTCCTCGTTCCACTTTGGACTCAAACAGAACTGTAGTATCTTACTGTGAACCGTAACCTCAGTCAGAAACTCTGCTACACGCACACACACAGCACTGTGGTGTTCCTGTCCTCAGCCTCAGAGCCCGTGCCGGTCCTGGAGGGCCTCGACGCAGAGATGGGCTTCACGCTGCCTCCTGTCCTGGCCGACGAGCGGGAGGAGGTGCCCCGGCCGGTCACCCGGAGGAGGAGGGTACGCGCCTCTCGCCTGCCTGGGCCGCACGCCGTCCGCGGTGTTTCGCGCGGTGGACGCCTGGCTGGAATAACAGTGTGTGTGGGGGGGTGTGTGTGTGTGGTCCGGATCCCTGTAACCCGGGGCACTGATGGCTGTTTCTTCACCTGTTCATGTCGCTCAGGGCAACAAAAGGAGGGCAGTAGAGGAGGAGTCATCTCCGTGCTTGTCTTCGTGTGCTGACGCCTCCTTCCCACTGGACACCAGGTACGGCCTCAACGCCTGGAGGAGGTGGGCAGCGTCATCCCCGACACAGCCCACAGACACGAAAGGGAAAGACTTGCTTAAACAAGGTGAGCAGGACCGCGTGAGATGATCGTCAGGACCCCGCTCAGGACCCCCAGGGCGCATGTCCAGTGATTAGAACTTTAACTGCTGTTCACATCCTGAAACAAAGCGGTGTTGAGCTCTTGAAGCTATGAGGACGTTCCTGTAGATGGAGAACCTGCGGTGCCCTTTAACGAACTCCTCGTTCTGCCTGTGAGATATGATGCGAGATAAACAGCATTGTGACGGGGTGTGTGTGTGTGTGTGTGTGTGTGTGTGTGTGTGTGTATAGTGACTCCAGCGCGGTTGAAAGGTGGCCTCCTCTCCCTGAGCGCGGCGGAGCTGAATCAGGCGCTGTGTCGTTTCGTGCAGCAGGTGCGGCGGCCCAGCGGCGAGCGTTACGCTGCTGACAGCATCCTCTACCTCTGCCTCAGCATCCAGAAGGTTCGGCTGCCTTGGAGGACGAGGGGGTGGGAGGGAAGGGCGTGGGGGGGGGGGGGGTTCAGGCTCTCTGGGTTACTTTCACCCAGTTATACTCGGCTTGTGTTGATGCTGATCACGGGTGTGTGATGGCTCTGCTGTCATCGTTTGCTCGCCACTCCTTTACACACCAGGTTGTGGAGGCCCCGTCAGGTAGAGACGTACGGCGGAGCGTCTCCATGGCAACACGGAGCTAGGGAACGCCCCGATCCGTTTTACCTGGTAGTCCAGGTGTGGGGTGATTTCTAATGTTCCAGGTTCACTTGATCATCACACAAAAGGGCGCACAGACCCCAGTGCTGTCGTCCAGATTCCTCCCCCTCAGCTGCTGAGTCATTGTCCTGCGTAATTTCCGCTGTTAGTAGATGTAGACTGGACTGTTTTAGGAGTACAAATGCATCATGTTTGAACAGGTCTTTCTACGTGACGGATTTTCTCAGTATTACAGCACACCTGTAATTTTTTTTACAAACAAGTTGTATTATTTTTTTTTTTTGTTTGGTTTTTGCTGATCTTGCATTGATTTTGTTTGAAGTATTTGCAGGACAAAGGTCGAGCCGAAGACCTGTTCAGTGACCCGTGTTACCATATGTTTGGAGAGGAGCTTAACAAGGTCCTCAAAGACTGGCAGCCCAGCGTTCTTCCTGACGGTAAGTGCTTCACCTTTATCATGTTGGAGTTCTTCGGTGAAAGTGTCCTGTGATTATATCTACTGCTGTTCACATCCTGAACAAAAGGTGTTGACTCAATCCAAATATGAGGACGTTTTTGTGTAATGACTTATTCTGGCACGTTCTGAGATGCGAGAACCTTCGACCGCATTGGTTCCTAAGAGCGTAGTGATGCTGATGTAAGCGGTATCCTCGGCTGGTGCTGTACGTGTCCAGGGTCTCTGTGGGGACGGGTGGAGGAGTCGTGTCTGTGGAGCAGCAGGCAGCTGGGAGACCACTCCGCCTCAATCCTCCTACGCTCCCTCATTTATCTCAACACGAAGTACTTTGGCTTGCGCACCGTGGAACAGCACCTGCGGCTCTCCTTTGCCAACGTCTACGGGCCGAGCACGTCCAAACCGCACAGCCACGGAACCACAGTGTGCATCTGCGTTCCATCCATCTCACAGGACCAGCACGGTACATCCCAACCTCCTCTCACTCCACCGTAGCACACGTTACGTTGCCCGACATTGTTCTTAACGAACGCTGTTGGTCAGTATAAACCAAAACTGATTTAATTTAGTATAAACCAAAACTGATTTAACTGAGGCAGGACTCTGCGTCTGTCCCGCCGTGTAAACAGAACCAACGGGAAACAGGAGGAGACGTAAAGAGGGAGGAGATTCAAGCTTTGAGCTGGACGACGGTTCGAGAGGCTCCGCCCACTGCCCCGTCAAGAAGCGCGAGTGTCGTCTGTATGAGCTGTACCTGTCGAAGTGGTGAGTCACCGGAACATTCCACCATCTCGCACCACGTCCAGAACACACTCTACCAGACTGGGAGAAACTAACGCCGCAGACAACACAACATACATTGTAATAAAGAGCTTAAAGTTGAGCTGCCTATCAAATATTTATTTGTTTGTTTGTGTGAACTCATGGGTGAATCCCCGAGTGATGGCTATCATGGTCGTTCCTTCCTCCAGCCCGGAGTCGGTGAGGCAGAGAACGGATTTTTTCTACGTGAAGTCCGAGCTCTCGTCCGGACCAGAAGGGGCGCTGAAGTTCAGCTCGACTCCTCTAGAGAAGCGTGTGCTGGAGAGCGTCCTCACTCAGGTCCTCCTCGTGAAGGACATCTACAGAGAGAGTTCCCGGGAAGAGGAGGGAGTTCAGGGCCAGGGGGACTGAGGACTCCGATCTCACCATAGCACCATTATATAATATCACTTTCCCTTTAACTTCTTCAGTCCCAGTATGGCCACCGGTGGAGAGCTGAGGGAGGTGTCCAGCCTGGTTCGGCCGAGTGACTTCTAGCCCAGTGGTTCCAGAAGCCCCAGGCAGACGAGAGTGTGGTGCTTTTCATGAAAAGACTGCTGCTTTTTTTTCCTGTTTGTTTGTTTGTTTATTTGTTTGTTTGTTTATTTGTTTGTCTGGGTTCCTTTTTCCCCTCCATTTCTTAGGGACCTGAGTGTATGTGATGTAGCATTACTTATGAGGGCCCAGATTGGGTTGCTGTGCTTTGTACATATTTCTGAAAGTAGTGGGTTTAGTGAAAGGTGGAGTGTGTGTGTGTGTGTGTGTGTGTGTGTGTGCGTGCGTCGAAAGAAAAAAACAAGCTGAAATACTATAAATAAACGGAAAGGGGGGAAAAACCCTTCAAATGAACTCAACAATGCCTTCTTAAGATAAATATTTATTTATTGCAGTTTGTGATGTGTTGAAGTCCTTTTTATGACAGGACTGTGTGTGTGAGAGAGCGCGCGTGTGTGTGTGAGAGAGCGTCCACGCTGTGCCATTTTCCTCTTCTCCTTTAAGAGCATTAAATCCGGCTGCAGCCCCAGCTCACAGGTTGTCCATCTCTCCCCACTGCTGTTTTCGGAGTTTCAGTTGCTAAACGAACTTGGAGGAAGTTGATTTTTTTTCCCCCCATTGAAGTTTAAACTTCTTAGTTTGAACAAGTTCCTTTTGAGTAGTTTTTTTATTCCTCCGTGATGGCCTTTCCCCTCCTCCTTCATTCACGTTTGGATGTTTCTTTACTACATATTAAACACAAGCACTTGCTACAGTGCAGTATTTTGCTCCACAGTAACGGTAAATGTGACCCTCTACCTTTTGCAGGATTTGAATATTTTAAAGAAAAACCAACTTGTGACTGCAAATAACGTTTAGACTTTTGTTTACTGAAACTTCTACTATGAGATTATGCAAGGCAGGAGTATGTTTATTTAAATTCTGAAAATGGTTTCCGTTGGTCTTTTTATTGGAAATTTTTATTTATGTCTTTTTGTACCATTGAATTAAAAGCTCATTTTTCTCCATCGTGTAAAACCCACCTCTCGGGACTTTCACTGGTTTCTGTGTTTTATCAGTGGTGCACGTGAACGTCCTAGAGGGTCGGAAGTGGTTGATGTTTAAACCACTTCATGACGACCAATGGTTGGGAGTCGAGGGTCGGAGTGTACAAAATCTCTGAGCTTTATGATTGCCATGGGAACCCTTGGGAACAGATCTTCATCACTCTTCTTCAAACAGTTTTCATAAACCACTAATTCCAGATTATTATAATTTGATTGGGTAATGTCAATCAGCCCCTGTTGTGTGTGTGTGTATAGGTTGGAATGTTTATTGACTGTGCTGACAAGTCCCTGAAGAGGAGATACAGATACAGGTGCAGATGTTTGTGACCTTGGTGTGGTGTGGTATGATGGAATCACTTCAAGGGTGCAGAGAGTTTGTTAAAGTATACTGCAAACATGATGGTACGGTCAGTATGTACTACTGTCAGCAAATGTTAAATTACAAACTGCTACAACCATGACATTTGTCTGCGGTGGTTAGAGTAGCCAAAATTCATACTGGCACATTTTAATTAGTACTTTAATAAATTGGTAGTATTCATTTATATACTTTAATAAAGGAATAGTAGTGTACATAAAGATAAAAGTATAGTTACCAAAAATGACTTCAATACCAGTACAATGTATCTGCTCAAAACTATACATATGTTGAATTTTGTGTACAACAATTTTTTTTTTAACATCTATCAATAGAGGAATAGACATGTGACCTGCTGTTCTCTTTGGATGATTTGTCTAAAGTTGTAAAGCACAAGTATTATTACCCATCATCAACATGGGCCAAGTCCCCAACAGGACGTGATGAAATTAACCTCCCAAAAAACACAAACTGGTAATAAAATGTGAATGACTAAAATGTAACTGAATAAAAAAAAAAAAAAAAGAAACGGAAAAGCAATCAGAGTGATGTTCAAATGTAACTGAGTAAATCTCGATCCGTTCAGCAACCATTCAAGAATTGCACATCTTTTGATATACAGTCCCACCACTGGAGGCATCCACAATCAATCAGTCAAATAAACAATCTGGGAAAAACCTGGTGTGCTTGGTAGTTTGGTACAAATGGTTTGGAGTTGACATCTGCACAAAGTGTAACGGCGACCTTCCGTAGAGCTCCTGAGTCAGGTGTGCTGAGATGGTTTGTTCAGTCCAGCTGGGCTGCAGGACCTGCCTGGTTTCTGCTCGATGAGAAGAATTTCTTCTCGCGGGAACTCAGGTTCCATTAGTGACTGAACATCCCCATTTTAGCCACGAGGAACCAGATTAGCTGTTTTTAATTGACACTCCATGCAGTTTGTTACAAGTCACGATACTTCGTGAATTTGTCCCTTTGAATCGTTCTTTTTCTCCGCACATTTTACTCTTGGTATGATGGTCTTCATCGCTTTTCTCCATATGACTTTTTGCCCGAAACGCTACAGAATTTCCGTTTTAGCAAACGGTATCCTGGCCTGTCGGTTCTTGTTGCCTTCCTGTAGTTTGAGTCTTGTGGTGATTTCGATGTTTTCACCCCTCGGTGCTGCTCCTTACTGATGTTGCTTTAGTTCTCCGGTTGACGAACAACAGCAGCAGATATCAGATACAAACGTCAAATCTTTTATTAGTTTTCTTATGAGTGAACGCAGGAAACGACTGGGCAGCTAGTTATAACAGCTCCTTTTGATCTTTAAAATGGGAGGACTGTATACAAAAAACTCTGAAATTCTCAGTGGTTCACCTGATATTGACATCTGTATTGTGAAATTGAAGCCAGTAATCTGTACTTTAATTTAGGGTCATTTAAGGTAACTTGTGCTGGAATACATAAGCAAAACAACTGAGTTTCCAGATCTTTCCAGTTTACAAATTGCTCTTTAAAGTGACGCATGCAGCTCATCACATGCAAGTGTTTTAGGCTCTGCATCCTGACCAGAAATGGAGTTAACATCATATCTCATGAATTTCTAAGAATTCACTGGTGTAAATCTTTTCTCACTGTCAGTACGACAGGAAGAAGTAAATAACACCTTATCTTTGCCAGTCACTACACGTTGGAGCCCCACAGCGATGTGTGTTACTTTTCACTTTTCCTCTTTCTGTATACAAATATTTATAAAACAAATTGCTACATATAGTACTTATAAGTCACATGTACACATAATATAAATGCCAGGAATCAAATAAGCTTTTATTTACGATTTTTTGTCTCTCCCTTATTTGTACTATGAATTCATTTCAGGCTTTTAGACTAATGTGACCAAAATAAAATACGCATATTATTAACACGGGCAAGTTGTTTTTTAAGCCTCCTAAGATTTATATCCATTGCCTTTAAACCACTCATAATATGCAAATGAAACAATCTTTGTCCTACAGATACCTTGGTGTTCATGTAGATGTGACTTCAGGAATGTTCGCACTGATGTTCTGTTTTCCCTGGGGTCTGTACATGAGGAACTGTTGTGAGAGGACGACTCTGACAGATTGTTATTATATAAAAGCTAATAGTTTTATATTATATAAAACTAATTACAATATTTGGTTTCTGAAAAAATTGGAAGCTTTTACCATCATGGCGGACAGGACTACTGTGGTACAGTAATAGTTCATTCTTGGGTCTCGTGTCTACTCCATCGTTTCCATGACAACAGTGAAGGTCTGGAGTTGGGGAGAGAACCTGCCCTTGTTTGACCTTGAGTGTCAAGCCATCATTCATTCACTCAGAGCTGTGTGACCTCAGAACCTACAAACCAAAGAACCTCACCATGTGCATTAGACGAATGCAAACTCAGTGTTCACTGCAAGAAAAAGGAATATCCTGTTCAAGGGACACATATTGACAACAAGCATGGAAAAAGGTGTAATTTATGGAGAAGGTGCCATCAGGTTTATTAAGGTTTGTTCCAGTTTGACAAACCCTCCTCTTTTCTGTATTACCTGTTGGCTAGGCCTGAACATGCGCCCTGGCAGGGGAACAACAGGGAGGGCTCTCTCATTGGCTGTGTTTCTGGTTTTGTATTTTTTTTTAATTGGGTACAATCCCCAGGACTTTCAGGTCACATAAAGGAAGAACTGTGCTCAGCAGGGTTGTCTGGGTTACCGCTGTGCTCAGCAGGGTTGTCTGGGTTACCGCTTTGCTCAGCAGGGTTGTCTGGGTTACCGCTTTGCTCAGCAGGGTTGTCTGGGTTACCGCTGTGCTCAGCAGGGTTGTCTGGGTTACCGCTGTGCTCAGCAGGGTTGTCTGGGTTACCGCTGTGCTCAGCAGGGTTGTCTGGGTTACCGCTGTGCTCAGCAGGGTTGTCTGGGTTACCGCTGTGCTCAGCAGGGTTGTC
>JAOYMR010000023.1:1617799-1628570 GCA_025802075.1 Tenebrosternarchus preto
GACTCCGCCTCTGCCGACTCCGCCTCTGCCGACTCCGCCTCTGCCGACGTCTATTTATCAAATGTCATGGTGAAGCAACTGGTAACACGGCAACCAGTGTCAGTTGAGTTCAGTCAAGCATTGTAGGCTTTGAAGACCAGGCTGGCACGTAAAAATGGTATGTGTGATGGGTCTTTTGAACATTTTGAACGTCTTTCCCATCTCTCCACACCAGCACCATTTATTGCAGCGCAAATCTGCGTGTGGAGCTGATATGAAAAGGATAACTGTTGATCATCACCCTCGTCATCATGCGCTCACATGTGAGTTCGTTCCATTAAGCCACGTGTTCATGGCCTTGGATATTTCATAACCAAACTAAGGCTTCAGACCAAACATGCCACGTTATTCGTTTTGCCTTGCTGATGGTTGGTAGCATCTGAGAATTAAATTAAAAAGAAGCAACTGCTCCCAAAAGAAAATTAGTAAATTTATCTAGAATTTATCTAGAATCCTACAGCAAATGTAGTGAAAGCTAGTCTAGCCTAGCCTAACCCGGATTCTTCTGACTGCCGTAGAGACATAGCAGCAAACACACAACAAACAAAATCCAAAGGCACTCGAGGAGGCGGTAAGTGTGTCTGCTTGTTGTTTACACATTCGAGGAGGCGGAGCCTCCTGTTTGGAGACTCACCCCCCCCTCTTGCCAATTTTTGATATGTTCATATGAGAACCTTCCACTGAGTAGATGCTGCCGAGCTGAGAAGAATGGGACCCATCTCTCCATCTCATTTCCTCCCACGTGACCCCCTCGTGTGCTTCCACAGGGTGCACGCTGGGAGATCCAGGAAAAGGGGCGCAGTTGTGCTGGGCTTCTCCACGGTTTGGCATGGCGGCGAGCGTTTCGTTCAGTGGTGGAGGAGAGAGGATGGAGGGAGCTGTGCCCTGTGCTGGACGGAAGACTGGGGCGTGGCTATTTGACACACAGCAGGCCGCCGACGTTGGCCACGAACTCCTCCAGGCTCTTCAGGAAGGCGTTCTTCTGCTTGCGATCCATGGTCGGGGGAGTGCTGCAGGCAGTGAGGCTGCTGAAGGCGTCGGCGAGACGCTGGTAGATCACTGCGTCCCTCTGACCGGACAGCAGAGACTCCACCAGCTCAGAATACTCCGCCTGTCGTAGAGAACGGGATCATCAGGACTCCGTTATTCACCTGGTGTGATGAAGGGTTCTGAACTGCTCTACTGTAACTGATCGCATCCCTTACTTGATGCAGACACACAAGTGTGTAGAGGGCTTCCCCTGCTGCCACAGTCATCTCCGTGTTGTGCTTTTGCAGGACCAGCATATCAAACACCAACTGGATATTTGGGGGGGGGGGGTAGAGAGGGAGGGAGAGGAAGAAAGAGTTCAGATTTGCATTTTAAAATGTGGAATGGGGGTGTGGCTGGAGAGAGAGATACTCACCTTGAGGAAATGTCGAGTAGCAATGAACAGGGGCGTGTCCTTCTCCTGTGTTTTGGCACACTGCTCAGCCAATGGGGATAGAGCTTCTAGACACAGCTGACTAATCTCTGAGCTCATCCTGCACAATGCACGTCAAGGAACAATCTCCAAGACAACGACCTTCTGACAGGATCTCTGCCAGCTACTAGGTGAGTGGACTTGCTCCCTGGCCAGGCTGCGAGTTCAACCAACGCTAGTTTTTACTAATGTAGAATTGCAAAGGGTGGCCTCTGCACTGGTCACAGGTCAGTTTGACCATTGTTAGGGTGGTAGACCACTCTCAACACCACTCAGTAAGTGCTGAGCATTCTAGCAGAGTCTGGTGGAGCTGCTGTTCTCCACCCACCCACACCAACAGCCTGATCCACGGCAGCCAGCGTCACCCTTTACCCTGGACAGCGTAAGGATACGAAGTCATGCCCAACTCCAGTGAGAACATGAGGCTCTTGAACAACTCCTCTGGCAGCTGAGGGATCTTCTCTGGGAAGATCTCGCAGATGAAGGTAATAAGCTTATAGTACTGATTACACAGAGAAGGGAACTGGAGAACAGAGGGGGAGGGGGGGGGTTTAAAACAGTCAGACTGCTCCGGTGAGCCAGACACCACTACCAAGTTTAGACACACGCCACCTGAACATGAAGGTAAAACCCCCCAAATGTTGGAACTACAACTGCAGAAATGAAGAAATTAAAAATCACAGCGGTCAAAAGATACAATATCCATTAGGGCACCTGCTCACCTTCAGAAGGTCCTGAGACATGAGAGGAAGCACAATGTTGACGCCAAACAGCACCACATCAGCTGCTGAGACCGTGCGAGTCACACCCGAGTTCGGCTCCTGCCCCCGGAACACCTCATCTAGGACCCAGGACACGGGCAACGCCTTTAACACCAGGCGCACGGTCCGGGCCGAACCAGCACCGCAGCCGTCTCACAACCCAAGCGCTCACCTGTGTCGCTGAAGTCGATGAACTCCTTGGAGAGCAGGTTGGTGAGGAGCTCCATGATGAGTAGAAGGTCCTGGTACTGTTCCTCCTCAGCTCCCACGTCCTGCTTCTTACGGCCCAAGTTGTTCTTGGAGTAGACCTGCAGCAGGGTGAGGCACACCTCATACAGCCTCATAGACTTCATCTGTAGAGAGAGAGAGACACACACCTGTCTAACACACACTCGTATGGTTCCATAGACTTTATCCTCAAGCTGCTCATCAGTAGTCAGTTTCTGACCACTAGATGGCGCACTGCTCTGTAGTAGTAAGGACAATGACTGGAGGCACGAGGCCAGCGTGTGTGTGTGCACCCCCAGGCCTGGACTCACCTCTCCCAGGTAACAGATCTGCTTGTGAGCCACCTCCACGAACACCTCGATGATGAGGTTGACTGTTTCCGGAGAGTTCTGGTACACCTCCATGAGGCCAATACAGCTGGACAGGAAGTCCATGAGGAAGCTGAAGAGCGAAGCCACGTTGTCGATCTGCGTCGCCTCGGCGATGCCGCACAGCGCCTCCAAGGTGGCCACGATCTCCTGCTTCACGGCCTCCTCTTGGCAGATCTGAGCAAAGTTCTCCTGATTGATGAGGTTCAGGAAGCGTTGCTGGAGAGGGTGTAGCACCTACAGCACAGAAAGAAAGTGGGCGTAGGATTCTCCACAAGGGGGCGCCAACAGCCCTCAGATCGGAGCGCTACGCCGTACGAGAGTGGTGCTCGGCACCAGTGACGCTACGCGACTAATGTGTGGTGGTGGTGGGGGGGACAGACCTCAGCCCAGTACTGCTGCTTCATGTCAGAGTCCATGTGTGCGAAGCCTCCGAGCACCAGGGCCTTCATGAGCGTGCGCTGGACAGAACTGGACAGCATCTGCAGCGGAGGACTACGGCTAGCGAACTGCTTAGCCAGGTTCCACCAGTTCTCACACTGCACCACGATATTCGCCCTGGAGACGAAAGGAAGGCGGGGCGAAGGTGAGTGTAGCCAATCGTGGAGGGGGTGTGTGTCATAACGCTTCTTCAACAGGGACCAGAACCACTTCAGTATTGGATTTGGGCAGAGAGAAAACAGCAAATGTCATTAACAGGAGAAATGAAAATCATCCAATTAACAGGTTTTAGATTTTCTTACTTGTATATTATGCTATCTGGGATAAGTTAGTATCTTCTCTGCTACTCTAAAGGTTCTAAAGGAGATTCAATTCCTGATGTACACAAAACGCTTTTCATTGCAATGTCATCGTTTCACCAAGAGGTGGTGCTAATGTACAGTTATGCCATTATAACTGAAACCACAAAGGATCTTCCCAACAGCCCAGCCCTTTTTAAAGAGACTCTCACAGCCGTTCTGTATAACCAGTCGTACTCTCTCTTCCCATTACCTCTCTCTCTTTTCCACCAGTGTGACCAGTAGCTCCACCGTGTCATTGGCGAGCTCAGGCTCTGAGCTCCACACCGACAGATTATTGATCACCTTCTCCAGCAGGTATCCCACAATCCACTGGGAGCCCTCAGTGTCTGCTCCAAACGCTGTGCTAAGTGGGACACTGATCTGGAGACATGAAACCAAAAGGAGACAGAATTGGAGGGAACAAAAACGCAAAGATGTTTGGCATTTTGTTCCAAAAGAATCTTTTCTCTGATGATGCTGGTTTAATGGCATGTGGTTTAATGACATGTGGTTCCAGTTTCTGCACAAAGCACAAAACACAGTGCTGAAAAGCACATAACACAGTGCTGAAAAGCACATGGTGTGTCAGTAAGCCAGTTCTCACATCTCACCACACCTCACCTGGTTGTACAGCTTCTCGTCCACTAGCAGGTACGTTCTGGCCCAGCGTCTAAGGAACCAGACAATGTCCTTCCCCATCTGAGGACTCAGCAGCTCCGTCAGACTGGCCCGTGTCGCTCGAGACTCCACCTCAGACGCCCTCAGCACCGCCGACAACAACCTGACACGGAGAAGACAGTCATGACACAATTAACACAAAACATTTCCAACAACTACTGAGAGACTGGATTAACTCTCTCAAATGCCTTCACAGCTAATAACGTCGTCAGTGAACTGTTCCCTCGTCACCAAACTGTCCACAGTAAGTGTGCAGGTGTTTGTGCGAAGTCCACGTCCACCTTCTCCTACTCTGATGAACTGCTAGACAAGGTCACAGTGAGCTGAAATGACCCCCATATCAAACTATGACCAAACCCTGATCTGAATTTTTCCAACGTCTTCGAGCTGGTTTATGAATAATGGCCTGGATCGGAATAAACAACAATTTCCGGATGCCGATGAAGTTTGTGCAGTTTATATGCAGAACTGAAGCATGGTTCTCCCAGGGGAAGGAACCAGGCGAGAACGAGAGAACTGGAGGACTGGAGGGTGACAAGAAGTAGCAGATGGAGCATGACGTGCTGCAGGAGTGTTCTCCACACGCTCAACATCGTCCCACGTGAATAAGTTTCGCTCGTCACGGCTGGGGAGGAGCGGGCGGGGGTTACAGGAGCTCACCACCCCGGAGGACCCTCACCTCCCACCGCGGCCGGATGGCTTGCATTGTTTTCAAAAACAAAACCCCCAGTGACATTTCAGGGCTGCAAGGTCAGAGGCTGTTGTGGAGAAAGCCGATCCCCCCCCGAGCCACTGTGTCTCTAAACGCTCTGTGTAGCAGAACAAACCCCCAACCTCATCTACTGCATTCTCCAAAGCCTTCACCTCTCCACCCGCTCCACCCTCCACGTTCCCTATCGCATCACAATCTCATCAGCTTGGAATCTTGCCGGCGGTGCTGCAGGCCACGGACCGGAACACCACCCTCCACCCCACCTGAACCCAGCTGTGACCCAACAGCTCCCTGGAACCCAATCACGCCACGGCCAACCAGCTCAACACACGCCTCTACAGTTCAGGCCTGAGCTCCAGTTGCACGCTGGACACTTGAAACCGATTCTAAAGCCACAATAAATCGCCTCTCCAACAAAAACAATCACCTCACCCTTTAATCCTCCGTGAAGTGACGACCTAAACAAGGTTGGAGGTCCGACAAGCGCGTGGCCCCTCTGGGAATGTTATCAGATGGTCTGTTAACAGTTATAAAAAGTAATAACACTCTAAAGTCACATCCTCACCTCACAAAACTCTTTATGACGCGATATCAACCATACTTTCAAACCCCCCCATCCCCCGCAAACAAACCAAACCCCAAGATACTAATCCAGACACCAGTCCTCTCACCCGAGGCGTGGCACCAGAGCCCTGGCACAGAGCCAAGACCCACCCCTCCTCCACACGCCTGGGGAAAAGAGTCACGAGCTCCCAGGGGGCACATCAATCACCCCCCCACCCCCCCTTTGTAAATGGTGGCCAGGGCAGCGACTACAACTACAAACGCGCCGGAGCTGGAGAGGCTGGCTGGCGTCTCGGCACATGGAGAGGAGGTGCAGGGAGAGACAGGCCGTGTGACGCCACACACCGACAGCTGATCGACGAGATCAGCACTCGTGGAAATAGCAGTCATTCATCAGACCAGCGGCACGAAGCTCAGCTCCACTCTCATCTGCCACTGATACCAGAACTGCGCAGCTCAGCCCTGAATCTGATGTAAACACTCATGGCCGTGGTGCAAGGCTAGGGCTGCACAATACATCGTTATTTAACTGATATCGCGATACTGGCCTCCACAATTCCAATATCGCACAAGGGTGATATGCTTCACAGGAAACACATACAAATCTCAGTATAGAGCAATAACACGGTATATAATACTGTAGAACAGTTACTCGTCTCCAGCTCTGAGAAGGTCTGATCCTCAACATGCTCTCCTGCTGCACATCGCCCTCAGGACCTTCTCACTTACCTGATGACCGAGTCGGTTCTGTTGCACCCTGGGATGGAGGTGGCTCTCTCTCCAGGTGAGCCCAGGATCTGTAGCGTGGTATTGATGTCCACCTCCGCAGAGTGCTTTATAGAGTATTCCATCACCTCAGAGGGGATCACAGGAGTCTCGCCCTGGAGGTCATCAGCCAAGAGGTAACCTGTCCGAACAAATGTTCACGCAGCTTAGCGGCTACTGTATGATGGAGATCTTCAACAGCATAACTGCTAATATTTTATGGGATCTCTACTGCAAGGTTAAGTACCGTTCTGGTTTCGTTGATTAAAACCTTAAACTCAAAAGGTCCTTCAATTTGACCCTTTAAAATGATCACATTCACAACAGAAAAGCATTTGCAGAAAATGTATGCATGATCCAGAGCAAAGAAAATGTGATTCTGCGTCCAAACCCTCTGAGACAGACCTGAGACTAATATGAGCCAGTGGATGTCTTCATAGAGGTCATCCAGGACTTTGCGGTCCACGGAGTCTGGATCTGTGGAGGCCATGAGGTGCTGCTGGTGTCTCTGGAGCTGCCCGTGAAGCCGTGTAACTCTGTCTTCAAGTAGGCTAGACACACACACACACACACACACACACACACACACACACACACACACCTTACCTCACCAAGAGTTCTCAAGAGTGCAAAAATCCTTCCACGCTTTTGTAACAGCAGCTTTCACTAATCAATTCCACCCGCTGGTTCAAACAAATCAGTGAAACCAGGCGGTTGGAGCAAAATCCTGGGGAGGATTTGTACTCTCTGAACTGCACCTGTGGTGCGGAGCCGGAGGGGGTCTCTTACCCTGTGAGCAGGGGGATGCAGTGTTCAGCAGCAATGCGGCCCAGCATGCCAACACTGGCCAGCTGATCTGAGAACAGTTCCCTGTCGTCCTCCTGCAGCTCGCTGATCTCCTCCTCCTCGTGACACGCCAGGCCGTTCGCCGTCTGATGGGAGAGTCGCGTGAGTGTGTGCGAGTGTGTGTGTGTGTGTGTGTGTGTGTCTGAGACCACTCTTACCAGGTTCCTGGTGCCATCAGGTGCAGCGAGGTGACACTGTATGTAGGAGTTGAAGACCTGCACTGCAGGTTCCACAAAGCAGCCGCGAGGGAAGTGCTCGTCCTCCTGTACCAGCTTCAGCCACGACTCCAGCAGCTTGTCATACGCCTCCATGTACACCATGTCATCCTTGTCCAGCTGAGCAAGGGCGACACGCGCAAAACCAGACCAGACGATTCCTTTTCCGTTCTCCGCGTCTCTCGGACGTCTCGTCGCAATCCCCCCCCCCCCGGACGAACGCAAAGGCGCGTGGTCATACTCACCACCTCCTCCAGGGCGGCGCTGCGTCCAAACGAGCAGGTAAGCAGAGTGAGGCAGTTGATGAACGAGGAGAAGAGCTCGCTGGGGAGCGCGGTGAGGATGCTCCGTGGAAACGTGGTGATGAGGTTGATGATGATGGTGGAGATTCCTACCGCTTCAGAGTCTTCGATCTCAATCCTGCTCGAGAAGCCCAAGAGGAAAGTGTTATAAACAGTGTTATAAACACATACGAATGCCTTAAAAACATATAAACAGATATAGTGTGTATAACAGCAGATATACAGATATTCTGTGTGTAACAGTATTACAGACATACATGTTACACACAGCATCAAAAACAATGTTATAAACCGATATACAAACAGTGTTACATACAGTATTAGAGTTAAACATACAAACAGCATTACAGACATAAATGTTATAGAGTTCTAAACATATATAAACAACATTACAGACATAAATAGCCTTATAACAGATAGACAGTGTTCTAAACAAACATTAAAACAAACAGAAACAGTATTAGATATATAAATAATGCTAGAAACAGCATTAAAAACAGCCCCAAAGAGCATCGTGAACATTGTTTACGTCTCTGGCAGGGCCATAAACGATGTCATCAGTGTAAACTGTGAGCAGCTCAACCGTTTTAAAATCATTCCTGGGGAAAAAACTCCACATCTACATCAACTTAAATCGTCTGTCCACGTTCTCTCACCTGATCATGAAGAAACCAACCACGGACCGAGGAACACAATCCAAAAAAAAAAAAACGCAGAACAAAATGAAATCACTCACTATCTATATGTATACTGTACATCTCTATATCTCTATATCTACTGCCTTTCCAAAGCCTGGATCAACATCTGCATCATGTCCCTGCTACAGAATCCAAAACTCAAGAACCACCAGCGCAGAGCACAGCACTCCAGACAGAGTCCGGATTCAAACGGGCCCGGATTCAAGGAACAGTATGGAACAACTGCGGAACACCGTCTGGACGACGGGAACGCTGGGCCGGGATGGAGCAGGAGGAGCGGCGCAGGTCTGGCTGCCGTATGCTCTCCGCCGGGAACCTAATCCATATCAGATGGACTTAAACTGCAAGCACAACAGTGCAATCAGAGTAGAATGGTGGAGCTGCCACATGGCTTTCCGATGATGCAACTGGAAAAAAGTTCCAAGAATAGGTGATTATGGAGTGGAGGTGGGAAAGTGGAGAGGGAGAGAGAGAGAGAGGGAGGGAGGGAGAGAGAGAGAAAGAGAGAGAAGAGGGATGAAAGGCTCCTCCTATTCTGTATCCTGTTTCAGAAGAGTGCAGCACATGTGTTATTTAAAATAACAAATCCATCCTTCTGCCTGTCGTACAGACCCTCAGAAGCAGGACAACGAAAAGCCTGAAACCCAAACACACAAGGAATCGGAAAAAAAACGTGCTGTGATCTACCGCTCCGCACCTGAAACAGTGATGTCTCTCCTACAGCACAGCCACAAACGCCTGGAGACCCTCCGGTGAGGTGAACATCTCGCTACAGAACGTCCTACTGTGATCTACACAGGATGCTCAGCCTGGGCACGAGCCCTCTAAAGGAAGAGTCACGGCCGTGGACGCCTTTCTCCAGGAGACCCGGGGCTCTCCGGCGGGCGGGTGCACAGTGCCGCTCACTCACCCGTTAATCATGTGTAGGAGCCCCTCCAGCAGGTGGGCCAGGTAGGTGACCTGAGCGCTCTCGTTAGGGAAGACGGGTCCGTGCATGGAGGCCAGCTGGGACAAGCACTGCAGTGAATCCTGTGCCATGTCGGAGTCCTCACGGATCTTCCTGTGAACCTGCGCGAGACGCAGAGACGTGCAAGATGGTGTCCTGAACACAACTCAAATTCTTCACCCTCATTAGCAAAACTGAAACCTATTTAGGAAAGTATGACGCTCAAGAAAGCACAAGGATAGACGGCGTGTGTGTGTGTGTGTGTGTGTGTGTGTGTGTGTGTGTGTGAGAGAGAGAAAGCACAAGGATAGACAGTGTGTGTGAGTGTGTGTGTGTGAGAGAGAGAGAGAGTACAAGGATAAACAGTGTGTGTGAGAGAAAGCACAAGGATAGACAGTGTGTGTGAGTGTGAGAGGAGAGAGAGAGAGAGAGAGAGAGAGAGGGAAGGAGTGGCCGATTTGTTCACTCGGCCATCCCCTCAGCCAACTTGCTCACTGGCAGCTGACCAAACACTGCTGGGTAGATCTCTGTCTCACACACAAGACACACACACAAGACACACACAGACAGACACACAGACAGTCACACTCTCTCCTTACACTGTATTTGGTAACTGTTGCAGGTCAAGGCGAAGCCTTTTCAAAGTAGCGTGGCACTGCTCACCTTCTGCAAAGACGTCCTGGACTCCGCCCCCTTCACCTCCTGGACTCCGCCCCCTGCCCCGCCCCCTTCACCTCCACTCTCCAGACGCTCAGGACAAATCCAAGCACAGTCTAGAGCAAACGCTCCCAGAAGCCCAGCATCAAGCACCGACACAGTCTAGGGCAAACGCTCCCAGAAGCCCAGCGTCAGCAGCAGTAGAGTCGGTTGCTGCATGGCCGCCTGTGCCCGTGAGAGTGGCGCGGTTCCTGCTCTCTCCACGGACTGGCACGGGTGCCTCCGCTGCACAGCGGACTCCACCTCCACCTCCACCTCCACCTCCACCTCCCGCTGCCTTGAGCCTTTTTTGCGATCCTTGTCCCAAACACTCTGGCAAAATGCTTCAAGCAATTTCCAAACAAAACAAAACAAAAAGAAGAAAAAAAAAAAAAAAAAACTCTGCTATCGACCGCGTGAAGACCGGAGGAGGTCACCACCTCCCAGAACCCCCAGCTGGACCAAGGCACCACCACCATTAGGTGGTGTCGCTACAGTGAAACTATGGGGGGAATGGAGGAAGAGTAAAGAGATGAGAGGACAAAGGAACAGAATAAGACAAAAGTACAGAGGGAGAGAGAGAAAAGGAGAGAGAGAGGGGGAGGGAGAGAGAGAGAGAGAGAGAGAGAGAGAGAGAGAGAGAGAGAGGGGGGGGAGAGAGAGGGAGGGAGGGAGGGAGCACAAGACCAAAGTTGCGAGAGCAGGACAC
>JAOYMR010000023.1:1732471-1754672 GCA_025802075.1 Tenebrosternarchus preto
CCCCCCCCCCCCCCCCCCCCCCCCCCCCCCCCCCCCCCCCCCCCCCCCCCCCCCCCAGGAGATGGGGTTGACGTGGGTTTTTTTTTTTTTGTCTGTCTGCCAATGATTGAGTTGAAAAGGTAAAGTGATGGTAATGTCTTGCTATATCCTTCTGAATTTAAATGGAAAGAGCTTTTATTTGTCAGCTTGGTGACTTGGACTTTATACCATTTCATTTTTCAGCACTTTTACCTCACTTTGTTTCCTTTGGATGGAATTTCAACATCAGGGAAATGTGTGTGAAGAGGGGATTAATAAAGTAGTGAACCCCAGAGATGTTGTCCTTGCCATCTTTGTTCCCTTTGAGCTATTTAAAGGTGCACAGGTATGGTTTTATACTCGTCTCACATGAAGAATGTGTCTCTCGAGCTGCTGTCAGCGTTTTGGTTCTCGTACAGTAAAAGGGAAGAGACGGGTTGGGAGTGTTTTGGAGCCTCAGTAATGGTCGTCACTGGTTCTGGGTCGGGTAGTGAGCTGAGAAGCCACTGGACCAGCGCCGGTGTCCAAACGCTTCAGAGCGCCTGGAAGCAGCAGCTGGTCCACTGCCCTGCGAGTCCAGCTGTGTGAGGGAGAGGAGAGAGGGGCTCCAGGGTTGAATGGTGGACACCCAAACGACAGTCCTGAGGTACTCTCGGATGAATATACACACACAGCATGGATTACATGATCAATGAGTTTTGTTTTTCATTAATGCATTAAGTAATAATTTATATATAATCTAGAAAGCTTAATGTTTAGTTAGTACAAATTTGGACACGTTTCACCATTTTATTCTCTACAATAAGTCTACATTTTATGTTCAATAGTGACTAGCTTGACAAAGGTAGCTTTAGCTTGTGTGAAGTCCAAGATCATATTACACTGAACCACGTTTAGAGTTATGAAAAAATGTCTTGGGAATGTTCACAAAGGGTTTTGCGATGACTCGGCCTTAAAGTGCTGCTTGGGCGCGTTTCTGCTGAGGTCCTCGGGCGGGTTCTGCTGACGTGAGACCCGCCGGCCACCGTATCACGCTGGCGTTCAGCTGATGGCAGTTCTCGTTTTGTTCCCCGACTTCTCAGAGGACTCTGCAGCCACTTCGAGAAACTTCCAGCGCTTGAGAGCCATGTTGGGGTTCCTGACTCGATTGTTTTTCGTTCCTCTCGATATTTAACAATCAGCAGCTTCCTATTCTGTTGTGTTTTCCGTTACCGTATACCGCATAAATTAAACGGTACGTTCACGTGAATCTCCAGCAGTTTAGGATGAAAACGCGAACTTCAGCAGGAAACATTACACGTGTTACGCGCCTGACGGCACACACACACGCACGCGCGCGCGCGCGCGAACCTGAACCACTTTAACAAAGTGCCACTTCTGGAACGACGCTGAAGTACGTGAGCGCACAAAAACAATAAAAGTCGGTACACGGCAGAATGGGTGAGGGACAAAGACTCACCAGCGTGTTCTGCCCCTCTATTGAGTGCATTACCGACACATGGGTTCATTTATTAGCCTCTTCACGTTTTGTAGAAGTGTACAGTTGTGTTTTGGATGCGCACACTGTTTGCTCATTTTCTGTTCTGCAGGCACTGCCGTACTGGTCTTAATTTGGTTCCCTTTTTGTATAACAAAAACCCCCTGACATTAAAAGGCTGTTTACTGGATCATACATACTTAACCATGAGATATATTACAACAGATCTACTCTAAGTTCATGTCCGGAAGAGTTGGCTCTGTCAGTAAACACATAAATACAATGCTCATCTGAAGGCCTAGGACACAATGAGAGTATTTTTCTCAGATGGGGTGATTTGTGGCGAGTTGGTTTTTGAGAGAAATCTTAATGGCATCTTGCACTCAACTGTGCAGACGTAGTGGTAGTGGGTGCAGTGTTAGCGCATGTGCTAACATTTCCATCAGAACCACAGAGATCTGAAAGATGACACACGACTGGTGATTGTTTAGGTTCCTGTGAACTGTGTTCTGTGCCACGTTAATGCTCTGTCCCCTCTCAACCTCGTGCTAGTCACATTCACTCCTTCACTTTGCTAAAGTGCTCATTTGCAGATGTGCTGAACTGTTACGCTTTGAATGTTTTGAATTGAAAAACAAAATCAGTTATACTAGTAGTAGTTTCATTAATGGTTTCAAGCAGACATTTCACCAGCAACTCCAGAAATAGATTTTATGCTTCCTTATATAATGAAGAAAGTGAATTAAAGCAGTTCTATTTATTTCCTGTCTATAGTAGAACAATCGATCAGGGGATGAACTGTGCATCAGTGTAAAACCTACACTGAGACCTTACGCTCTGCAGGGTTACACTTGTTTACATGCGTAAAACCCACTCACGGGCTTTTAATATGGTTCTTTATATTTTTTTCTTTAAGTTGTGTGTCATTGGTTTATTTTATTGTGTTTTTTGCTTCTGGTTTGTTTGTGGAAAAACAACAGTTGCCTTCGGTTGACAAAGTTATAAAACGTCTATTTGCGAGGAGGGAAATCTTATCTGGAATTCATGCATTTTGCATTTTCCTCTGCTGTAACATTGTGTACAGTGGTTACATCATCATCTACAGTGTGTCTGTGCTAGGAGTGTCCAGCTGTGTGTCAGCTCCTCACCGTCTTCAGTCCAAAACACTCAGAAAGTTCATGACAGGAGGCTCTTTGTAGGGAAGACGGGTCATGTGTGTAGTTGTGAACCCATTACCTCAAATCCTCCCATAGGACAGGGAGACAGGGGGGCTTTGCGGTACGATTGAAGCTGCTTTTCTCCAGCCTGAGAAAGCAGCAGCTTCTGCACTCCGTCCGTCCCTGCAGGACCAACACAAGCTGATCAAACAGCTACTAGTTGCAGCAACGTTTCTGAGGTTCCAATTATAGGAGCTCAAGGACATGAGAAACAGGTGAACAGTGGAGGGGAGTTCGACAGATGTTCCTGTGGCTGAAACAGAGAGGTGTGTGTGTGTGTGTGTGTGTGTGGCAGGGCTGTGTGATTTTACTGGTGAAGAGTGTTTGTCATTTCTCAGAAAACTTCACACTTCACCCCAAGCTGCTCTTCCCTTTCTCTGAACTAAATTCTGAACACACACACACACACACCCAGCTAATTCCTTCAGCGGCTGGTTGGAGGCCTGAATCTCCACCTTTCATGGTCAGTGTGTTTCCACATGCCCCAGTGCTCTTCCCTGTGAACTCACTTTTGTTACCGAGTATTTCTGAATTCACACATGTTGCAGTCAGATGTGCACAATCTCTGATCAACATCCTGATGGAAATGTCTTTGCGTGCTTCGCTTCGCTCTTCCGAGCACGACTCTGACCAGGTACACGAAACAACTAGGAAACTTTGGGTCACGGTGTCTGGTTAATGGCAACTTTCCCCCAGTGTGCACCACGATCTGCTGATTACGTACCAGATTTAAGCCTGGCGCAAATTACCCATGAATGATCATGTAATGTCCTTAATTATCACTGCATTTTGCCCTCTGGAGGGAAAGTGCTACACAAATAAACATGCCTTAAACATACTCTGCTTTCAGTTTTCCAACAGTGTTGCAAAAGAAATGTGAATAATGACATGTCCTTCAAAAACACAAGTTTAGAGGTCATAAACAGAACCGCTCTAATTGGTAGAGAATTCTTTAATTCAAATAAAAGAGCAGTGTGCTGATGCCTAGGTTCCCTCCTACCCCCCCCACTGGTTAGTTGCTGTTACAGCATGTTCACCCCACACTGTCCACACAAGTGTTGGACTAGGAGAAGCACCGGTGAACAAACACACCGTCACGTCTCAATCCTCCAATTCTGTAATCGTCGACATTAGTTGGTCAGTTATGGTTGAGATTGGTTCTGTTTTCCCACTCAGGATGATAGAAATTAAACAACCATTAAACAAAACAGCACTGTAGCACATAGGGGTAAATGTGCTGGGGGTAAATGGGGGTCCTGAACCCTCCATTCGCATTCACATCCCTGTGGGTCTAAACGCATCGTTCATGTGCACTAAACAGTAAAACAGCCAATTAAACACTGCCTTTTTAGAGTCTAAAGAGGTGACATCTTGATATTGAAAGAGTCCAGTGTCTACCAGAATGTGCTCATCTGACTGATCATCTTAAAGAGTCCAGTGTCTACCAGAATGTGCTCATCTGACTGATCTCTGCAAATCTTCCTATTTTCCTCTCAGTTTAACCTGAAAATTCATCTTGTGAATACATGCTGGGAAGTGATGGTGACATTTTGTGCTGTGATTCTGAATCCTGCTCTGTTTCCAAAAGCATTTACCGTACAGTTACAATGGATGAACCTTGAGTGGCAGGATGTTCCTTTGGGTGCTGTGTTTTATCTCCATGGCTGAACTTCACTGCAGTGGTGTTTTTTCCTGCACTCCGAAGGTCACCAGTGTTGTCCAATCAGGGGACAACACAGAAACAGCTGGGACTTGTGGAAAAGCCAGACTGTTTCTTCCCAGATATCCACAAACTGACCTCCACTAATCCTGTTCTGTTCTTTCCTCTCTTGCGCGTGCACACACACACACACACACACACAACTGTGTGTGATTGATTAATTTTCCTCCTTTTCCTTCACTGGAGAGCTTTAACAGTTCCTATGAATCCCTGCATTGTTACACTCCTGCTTGGATTTTTCATTAATAAAGGCTGAAAGAATACCATGCCAGATGGAGAGTTACTGAGATGACATGCTCTGCGGTAGCGTCAGGGTGTGACACTGGTTTCAGGTTTAATCCGGGTTGAGGTCTGAAGGTGCTCTTTGGAAGAAGAAGCAGAAAAACGTGTTTGTTAGGGGCAGATGAATCCTGGAGACACCTGCCAACAACCTCGTGCTTATTTCATGTTCTATTCAATCATTAAAACCGTGTCTGTGTTTCTCATTGAACTGCGTTTTCTAGATGGAGAGGCAGACAAATACGGACGGATGCGCAGGCTCCCTGTGCGCCGCCTGTGTTGGTGGAGCTCCAGCGTGTTGGTGGAGCTCCAGCGTGTTGGTGGAACTCCAGCGTGTTGGTGGAGCTCCAGTGTGTTGGTGGAGCTCCAGCGTGTTGGTGGAGCTCCAGTGTGTTGGTGGAACTCCAGCGTGTTGGTGGAGCTCCAGTGTGTTGGTGTTGGTGGAGCTCCAGCGTGTTGGTGGAGCTCCAGCGTGTTGGTGGAGCTCCAGCATGTGCACATCTGTGGTCCATGAGTCCCACTTCCATGCTGGAGAGAGTCGGTTCAGCGTCGGTTCCAGCGCCAGTCTGGCTCTTCCTGTTTAACTCTGCTGATCGCCAAGATGAACATGAAATATGTTATCATGGAAAAGGATGTGTGCCTAGAACTACACAAAATAAAAGGCCACATTTTGCCTATTATATTGTATATTTGGCCACACTGAAGTGAGCAGTTCATGCCAGACGCCCATCCAACCTCTCTGAACTGGATGTGTTCTGTAAGGAGGAGTTGGCAGAAAATCCCCCAGAGTAGAAGTGAGGGACTGAGAAGTTCCTACAAAGGTTGGTACAGGTTATTACTGCTAAAGGTGGGGCAACATCCTATTAAAATATTATTACAACCAAAGGCCTTCAAATACTTTTGCACCTATGTAATTTTTGCTTCAATCAATTACTTTTGTTAAACAAAGAATGCCAATATAATTTTTTTTTGTTTGACTCCATAATTTGGGATGTCAGTATTGAGAATTGAGAGTATTGGTCAGTATTGGTTATTTAGTATTTAAAGTATTTATGTTCAATAAGGTTAATGTAGTATTTAAAGTATTTAGTATTTAAGCTTGTAGGGTTCAACATTTAGGCAGTATCGTGTGTATGTGTGTGTGTGTGTGTGTGTGTATAATGTGCACAGACATTGTCAGTCAGATGTTACCAAGAGTAACATAGTTGAGGTGTGTAAATTAGCGAAGGTGATGTCTGATGTAGTAATGTGCTCTGGCTCCATCCCAGAGTGACGTGGTGATGTATCTTACAGCAGGTTATGGTCACTGTACTGCTGGATGTCTAAGTGGTACACCGAAAACAATGTGGGCTTCATAGATAATTGCAGTAACTTTGAGGGCAAGGCTGGTCTGCTAGGACAGGACGGTATCCACCCACTGGAAGGTGATGATCTCATTTCTTGTAAGAGCTCATAGTTTTAGGGTAATCCAGGTTAATCTCTGATAATCCAGAGCCCAGACCAGGGAGCAGATTAACAGGTTAAACAAACTGTCTGATAGCTGCCTTGAGTCGTCACTCAGGTTTCACCAAACTGAGATTGTGTCTGTTCCCCGAACTAAACAACAATGTAGATAAACTTTGTTTGTTCTAGCAACATAATTAAGGTAAAATTAAATCATTCTGATGACACAGCCAACACCTTTGATCTGGAGCTGGGACTGTTAAATATTAGATCTCTTGCATCTAAAGGGCTTATTGTCAAAGTAACTATTACTGATCAAGAGTTTAATGTACTGTGTTTAACAGAAACTTGGACTAAACCAAATGAGCACATAGCATTGAATGAGGCTAATCCACCTGGATAAAGTTACATTCATCAGCCTCGTCTAACTGGTAGAGGAGGAGGCATCAGTCATTCATAATGATGATCTGAATGTCACAACAACCTCAGTATAAATTTTTACTACCATAACATACTCACACATCTACTCATAGAGAGACTAAATCTACTCATAGAAAAGCACTTAGTGCTGCTAGAGCCAATGATCTCTCCATGCTAATAAAATATAATAAAAATAGTTCAATATTTTTATTTGATACTGCAGCAAATATGACTAGCAGTAGGACCACCACAGAAACATGTGCACCATCAACACGTAGCAATGACGACTTCATGAATTGGTTCAATAAAGTTTAAAACATCAGGCAGAAAGTTCATACTATTAAATTAAATTAAAGCCTGATGATGTTGTAGCCAAAACAGAACAAACTAATTTCACTTATTTCCTCATCCAAATCATCATTGTGTTTACTAGAATCCTTACTGACACCATTTTACTTTACTAGACCCCTTACTGACACCATTTTAAATCAGGTACTACCAGCAGTAATTGAACCTCTCCTAAAAATAATCAGTTCTTCTCTCAGCTCCAGATATGTTACTAGATAATTTAAATTAGCAGTGATCAAACCCATGATTAAAAAACCTTGACAACTGTCAGCAGTCCAACTATAGACCAACACCAAATCTCCCCTTTACCTCCAAGATCCTAGAAAGAGCTGTAGCACGACAGCCATGTTCTTACCTACACAGAAACAATATTAATGAAATCAGTCAGGATTTAGACCTCATCATAGGACAGAGACTGTCTTGGTTAAAGTGGTAAATGACCTTTTGACCTCTGATCAAGGCTGTTTGTTTGCTTGTGTTACTTGACCTTTAGTGCAGCATTTTGACACTGTTGATCATACTGTTCTCCTGCAGAGTCTAGAAAACGTTGGAATTAAGGGAACGGCTCTTTCCTGGTTTAGGTCTTGACCGATCGTTATCAGTTTGTTGCCATAAATGGTGAATCTTCTGCCAGTTTTTTTTTGCTAATAATTCTGTAATTCGTAGAAGGTGCAGAGCCAGGGGGTTCATGGGTATGGAAGTGTTTTGGTGAACTGGGATGTTTGGATATGGGCCCCCTCTTTTTGAGTTTTGGTTACGCACAAGGTTTCTTCCTCTTGCTCTCAGGGAGTTTTTCCTTGCCACCGTCATCCTTGGCTTGATCACTGGGAGCTTGGACATCTCTGACAACGTTTGTGGTAAAAAGCGCTATACAAATACATTTTGACAACATCAAATACCAAAACGCACAATGATTCAACATTGAGATTTTATTCAAACCATAGGGAAAAAAAAGCAATATATATTTCACCCAATTACTTCTTTAAAATGGCACAGATTGTGGCTCAAAATGACAGCACGGTTAGCGAAAGGTCTCGCGTGTACATTTGGAAACTGCGGACAGCACATGGCTCTGAACACACAAACTCATCCATTAAGAACCCTTGGCCACACTATCAAGGGCTGGGACACTATTAGTGAACAGTGCTCCATATAACATCAGCCGTCGTCCACTGGACTACAATAGAAAACAAATATAAAAAACCCAAAACACACAAATAGATTTATAAAGACACCTGAAGAAATTAAAAACAATAACAATAATAATAATTATAATGATGCAGGTCAGTATTGGACTATAAAAGATTAACAAAATAAAGAAAAGAAAAAAAAAAAAAAAAAAACCCACACATTTTAGACGCACAAAAAAAAAAAAAAAAACCTGTTGATATCTTAGAAATTTGATCAATAAAAAAATGTTGGATTAAAAAAAACTTGAAGTGAGATGTGATCATTTTCATAATTCAGACCAACAATGAAATAAAAGGAGTTCAGCAACTAATCAGAGTAAAACAAAAGGAGTATAAAATATTAAACTTCCAGTTCAAAGACACAGATCATTTCCATGGTAACCTAAATATCATTACATCTGGCTTATAGGAGCTCAACCAGGCCTCGCCATGACAATTTGTGTGTAATCGCATTTACAAACTGGGAAAGCAGACCAGACACAAGTGCTTTGATGGGAAACAGAACCATGAATTTGCAGGATAACGCAGCACCTCCACGCTGGTCTGGAATCAGCTGAAGAAAGACTCGAGACTCGAGACTTCAGAGAAACGTGGCGCTACACAGACACTGATGGATGGTGACAGGGAAGATGAACCAGATGGGTATTGTTCAACACAGAGCACATGGACGCACAGTCGTCTGTCATACCGGTGCACAAGTGCTGATATTTCAACGTGCCTTTCAAAAACTGCATTTACTCACATACATTCAGACTCATGGGCACACGCACACACACTGACGTCTGTCCAGTGGTGCATCTGTCAGGGAGACGTCACCACTTCCAACACGTCAGCAGCGGGACCAGTCAGCAGAGTTATTACCTGTGGGTGGAGCAGGGGGAGGGGGTGGAGCCACTCTCCGCAGTCTCACAGAGTTCTCTGTAGGGGGTGTAGGACCCCCCCCCCATCCACCCACATGCACTGCAGTCAAAGTTTAGTGCGCTCCAATCTGGGTCGGGCCAAACGCTGAGCCAGGCAGGCGGGTCCGTCCCAGAGCTCCTTCGCCGGGTGCCTCACAGCCCTGAGGACTGAGAAGGCTGGACTGGGCCGTTCACCTGGACACCAGAGGAGCACAAAGGAACAGCTGAGTTTGGTCCGAATCCTCCAATACACGTTTAAATAAATGTCTAAATAACCACTACACCTGCTGTTAAAGAACATGTTCGTCAGAACGTGCGTGTGTGTGCGTGTGTAGGTAACTGCAAAATGTGATATTTTCATTCCCTTTATTGAGCGTTGGGGTCGTTTGAATTTCTTCATTTAAGGATCCGTACAGTGTTGGACTACAGGGAGCCCTTAAAGACAATCTCAGAACATGGAGAAAGCATAAAGAGCACCAGGAGGAAGCTCTGAACACCATCTCAGCTCCACCCATCTACTGTATAGTTACCAAAGCATTCTGCTCAGTGCACAACGGTTACATCCTGATATGGGAGACAGGACTGCATGGCTACAACCATAGAGGTGAAGCAGCTCCTTCAGCCACTGCCACAGCACCGTCAGGGCCCAGCAGCAGAAGGTTTGCAGTCTGATCCGGAAAGTTCTCAGCTCCATGACAGTAGTTACTCACAGGGAGGGTGAAGCCATGAGTGATTTTACTCCGAACTTAACAGGTTACAGACCAGAACAGCTCAAAACATCAGGGAAACCGATCATTCTTGTAATCAAATCTACTTCCAGAATAACTGTTCAGCCCAGCAGTTCTCCCAGTATTAACGCCCGTACATGCAAAAACGGTCCCAAACCACAAAAATGTCTCTGCGCCGAAATGACCGGCGAAAGGAAACCATGTGAAATGAGCTCAGCCAAAATGTGCTTCTACAGGCCATTAATCAACACAACCAAAACAGAGGCCAGTCCTTTTCTTGCACTGTGTGTACGCACAGGTTAATCTCAGGCTGTGAGAACACGGTGCTGGACTATTTTAATACGATGCTGGACTATTTTAATACGATGCTGGACTATTTTAATATGATGCTGGACTATTTTAAGGATCCAGGAGCAGAACTTTCATCATCTTAAACGACGTGCAACAGACTCTACGATGACACATGCAAGACTCCGCCCCCGATTAAACCTTCAGTGTCTGGACTCCTACACAACATACATACAAACAAACATGTCCCAGATGGCCAGCTGACGTGAGGAGAGGCACACACGCACGCTCGCTCGCTCGCAGTGTGATCGATGCCCTGCTTCTCTCCACATCCCCCATGGCTACTCCAGCTGACCAGGACGTAAAGATGACATGTGCTACCAACTCTCAGGTCTTGAGTTTTTCAGACATATTTGATTAGATACACAGAGAAAGAGAAATCTTTTGGTAATTTGACACACTGCAGTCAAAATATTCTGTGTATGAAAGTGCTGTGCCAATCTTTAATGAGACACCTGAGTTTCTAAGCCTCCTCAAAAGCAAGTGAACCCAACAGTTCTTCAGGAGAACATCACAAACAGGAGTCAAAACAAATGAGCAGACCGACCACACACCCCCCACCCACCCCTGACCAGGATATTTTTTTTTTCCTTCATTGAACCCTTATAAAACATTCAACATACCTGGATCAGGTGAAGGGGAGGGTTTGTCAAAACAAAAAAAACGGGAGATCCAACAAAGGAGGAGGAATGTTCTGAATCAACTGAAGGAACGTTTTACCATGAGACTCTGCACATGTGCTGGAGGACTTCTGTGGCTCTCCTGTGACTGCCATAAAAACTAAAACACTAAAAGACAAACTCCACCTGTTGTACTGATGGTGCATGCAGATACCAACTCCACCACTGATATGATATAAAACAAAACCAGGGATGTCCCACTATCCCACACATCAGTGCAGTACCCAGGTACCCAGCACTCAATGTTCCCTCTACATGCTTACAGTATGTAATGAGGGTCCCTTAAACTAACGTGGCAGAAACACCTAAAATAACTCAAATTACACAGGACCTGATCTCAAGCTTTTGAGGGAAACCTATTACGAAAGAAAATGGCCCTCAAATGTGCCCGCTGAAGAATTTTCTGGAGGTATTTGCAGAAAATTACCCTCATAATTTAACCTAAGTGTTGCTTCCAAAAGATGATGGATACATATATAGAGAAACACACAGATGTGTAGATAACTCTTAATGACTCATGAGATCTGACTGTGTCTATTTTAGTGCATTTTCTCTATTTTTGTCTGCTGATCTGGTATCAGTAGCTACAACTCTGATTCCTTCTGTTGGATGTGTGGAAGTTCATTGATGTTATGGCATGATGTGATGAACAGTGCGATCTGATCCACCAGTAGCTTGTGTTTATAAGACCTGCAGGCCGCTGGTTCACGAGGACAGACGTTCAAGTCATGAGAAGACAAGGTGCCGGTGGACTCCGGGGGTCTTACCCTGGCATCATACTCCAGCACAAAGGGGGGGATGTCGATCTGCTCAGGCAGAATACAGCTGAAGAGCTGCTGCAGCGTCTCCACATGATGGACCTTCTCCTTCATGCCAGGAACACTGAAAGTGGTGAAGAACCATGTGGAAACCTGGTGCAGAGCAGGAGACACAGAGGCACAGTGAGGAGCAGACAGGAGGCACAGTGAGGAGCAGCCAGGAGTTTTGGCAAATGCTTCCCTTGTAAAACCATAAAATAAAACTAAAGGCTTCTGTGGTTCATTCAGCTGTTCCTCAGACTAGACCGGTAAAGCACCAACCAGATCAAACCCAACAGGTGACCAATGAGCCACTCAGATCCAGGTGTTTGGGTTCAGTCATTTACTGGGTGATACGAAACTAACTTACAAATGCTTTAACATGTCCTGTTTTCTCAAAAATAAACGCCTGCATGGGTTTGGCAAGCAGTCCTGCTACAGCATCTGACGCATCACATGTCTGTCGTGAATCACTCCAGTATTAGATGGTTTATCAGAATGGAATGTACAAGTTTTAACAGGAGATCAAAGGATTTTATGGTTCACTAATCCCACCAACACCCCCTCACTCACACACACACACACACACACACACACACACACACAAGCATGCAATCTCTCACACGTACACACCCTCAAACACAGTCTTACGTGCACTGCCCTGCACACACACCACCACACACACCACAGTGTTGCTGTGAACAGCTGACACACAAGGAATCACGGAGAGGCGTAAAAACCAGCTGATTTTGAGCAAGTCATTCCACAGCAGACGTCGCCGCTGCCAACCACAGAGGCAACACCGGCTGGACCGGGGCAGAAACCGAGAATCAGACAGTTCGATACAGCAAGAACAAACGAGTGCCTTTCACAAGCCCGTCGTTGCAAAACAGGAATGCGTCACGCTAGAGGTGCAGGAGCAACGGACTGTACCTTGGAGCGGAACGTAGGGTGAACGAAATAGAAGGCGCGCAGGTTCTTCTTGAACCTGGAGAACGGCAGAGAAAGACGTATTGGAACTTGAATCCAACGTACCAGCAGGTCATGAGTCATACAAAGAGTCGGAACAGTCCGGCATGCACCAACACTGGTCAGACACCTGTAGAACATGGACTACATACACATGCGTGTAACCGTACAAGATATAAGGTATATATCTTGTGTATGTTGTGTATAATCCTTTATATATTTCAGTTATTTCTTGTATATAGTCTATTTTTACTTCAATATTGTTTATTGTACGTTTGCACTGTTTTTACATTTATAACGCTGCTGTAGAGATGTATCTGAGCCTCACCCCAAGCATTTCAATGCATGTTATGTCTGACAATGTGCAAATGACAAATAAACTTGAAACTTGTACTGTGATTGTAACATTGACTACGTACACATGCGTGTAACTGTACTGTGATTGTAACATGGACTACATACACATGCGTGTAACCACAGGGTTTATTATATCCTTCTGTAATACCAGTCTTGTAATTGCTAATATCGTTTCATACTCGTTTATCACGATATATCGACCCAGTCAGTCCCAGCACTGGTTTTAGCTGGAACTGCTGCTTCAGTGGGTTTGGACCCAGTACCAGCCCTACTGGACCCAGTACCAGCCCTACTGGACCCAGTACCAGCCCTACTGGACCCGAGTTCATGTTCACAGGTTGTGAAAATGCTCATTAAATGCCACACACACACACACGCACACACACACACGCAGCCCCGCGTGGAATCAGGTCGTGATTCTGATTGGTGGGTTTAATAGCTCCACCCACAATGGCTAATAAGCCCCGCCCCCCGCTCTTCATTTCACTGGATTATGATACAGTACAAATCTTACTTGACATCCACAATGTCATAGAGTTTCTTGAGGAAGTCGGTGTCCAGGTGGTTGTGCTCTCCAGTAAGAGTGTGAAAATAAACCATCACGTACTCCTTCACTGTGATGTGATCCATTACATGGATGAAATATAACAAGACCTGTGAACACAGACAGAGAGAGCTTGAGGTTGAATAATGTTCTTAGAAATTGACTTACAAAATATACCAAATACTGTGTTTGGACCACATATTGTTAGTAATTTCTCTTTTGTTTACCTTCTCTGCATCAATAAGCGTCACTGGAATGTTCCTGCCTACCACAACCATTACTGTTCGGCCACACAGATCAACACCTGTGTGGGAAACGGCATATTCATGAGGTGAGAATCACGCATGTGAAAACAGTGTGGTCTCAGCAGACCTCTCCCCTTTACAGAGATGGACCTACTCACAACACTCCTGTACCATCAGTGTGCTTCTGTACTGCAAAGGGGTATTTGATGGACTTGGAAATAAAATGTATCCAAAGTGATTATTATTAATCTTTTCATCTAGATGCAGCTCACCAGCCCACTGCTGGTACAGCAAGGGCTGAAACAGTGCCCCCTCCTGGCCAAACTGCGGAGGTGATTTTCTGAGGTCATGCCAGTCAGAACATGCGAGTTGTTAGCGGTCCGTCAGAAGAAGATGATCAATTTCATCTTTCGTTTGTAGAAATGGAACGTCTTCAGTCTGATTACAGGCTTTGAACATTAACCCAGTTGTGGGTTTTGAACTCAGCAGGACAGTTTCCTGCAGGGGCTACAACTCTACTGACACAAACAGCACAGGAAGACTTCAAACACCACCTTGGCAACTGCTACTCTGGTGGATATTTTTTGATACCGAAATTGTGAAACGAAAGGCACAGATTACCCAACCCCCCCCACCCCCCAACGTCACGCTCAGTGCACACACACACACCTTGACGTCACGCTCAGTGATCTGGAACCACACACACACACACACACACACGCAGGAGAAGACTCGTTAAAGACTGATCCAAACCCGTCTGGTACAGAGCCTTCAGTGCAGCAACGTCAGAGAGGTCCTCAGCTCGAGCTCTGAACAGCCATCGGTGATAACTGGAAGAACAGAGGGGAGGGACAGAGAGACTTTACACAGACGCAAGATAAGACGAAAACCAGATGGCTAGACAGAACTGCACAAAGATTAGGATAAAAAAGTAGCCTTTGATACTAAATTGATAAAATATCTCTTGGAGTGCAAAAGTAATAGATTTGCTGTCAAACGCTGTCTGGAGACCAGTCAGTCGTGCACACATTAGCTCATATCAGGCTGGTCCAAAAGATGCTCCAGGACCCACCGCAGCCTCCACTCAGCCCAGCAGGGTGATGCTGAGTCGGGCAGACTGCAGTGGTGTGCAGGGTGGAGGCTGGGTTCTCACTTCCTCTGGTGTTGCTTGTGCTGTGCTGCCTCTGATAACTGCCCCTGCAGGACCAGCTTGCGCTGTTTGTCCACGTCACCCTCCATGCGGGCAAACGCGTGACTTCCAACGGGCCCTGGACCCAGATCCAGGATACCATCCTCACAGTCACCTACACACACACACACACACACACACACACACACACACACAAAGCGCAGCTCAGATCACAGCAGCAGTGAGCCCCCCCGCACTGGGGCCCACACCCGAGCGGAGGGAAGCCAGGCAGTTCTGGGAAATGATGCTGGACTCAAGGGGGGAGGGGGGAGGCTGGTCCAGCCCACACTCAGAGATCTCACTACAGTTTACGCGTCTCCTCTGTTCCATGGTTACTGCGAGTCAAAGTGCTTTTTAAAACAAGCCTCAAGACTCGCTGGCGCAGGAGACCTGGAGCAGAATCAGAAGAAAGTTCTCACACAGCCATGAGGGACCCATGTGCGTCTCCGCATTGTTTTTGGCCAAAGTGCCTCGATCATATTAAAGAAGAAACAGATTTTGTGTTCCTAATAGCTGCCATTTGTCTCTTCCAGTTTCCTTCAGGGGCCCCCGGTGCTTCAGTTCTCTGGGTCCCGCGGGAGCCTTCGGCCTGCAGAGACCCGGAAGGGCTGTGCAAGCGGAGGTTTGCTGTGTGGCTTGTTGGCTTTGGCTGGTGATGCCCAACACGCCACACGCCGCCTCCAAGCCCTCGTTAGACGGGACAAACTCGCTAACAGAAATGTACTCATGAAAAGCTGGACGGACGACATCCTTTGGAACATCTGATTAAAAGCTGGTTGTCCAGATGTTGAAGCCACCAGGCGAGAGCCTATGGTTCACATCAGCCTGTCCAATCAGTGGACTGGAGGTCATTTTCCATATGATGAAGAACCTGAGATGATCCATGACCATTTCTGCTCTTCTGAATGAAGGTTTAAAAATGCACTTTTACTGAGTAAGTTGTGCAGGTCATCAGAAAGGTTTCATTAGTAGAAACACCTTGTTAGAGGCTATAGCTAAACACTCTTCAGTTTGTGTTGCTATACATGAATCAAACAGTTTCCCCCCCCTTTAACGTTTGTTTTATAATCTAAATTAACTTTGCATTCATTTTGGTTTTCCTCGTCCTTGTTGCTGTGCTGTAACTCTCGGGCACCGCGATGAGCCTTTTCTTGCCTTCACATTTGCAACATGATCATCTCTAATCTCACCAAAAATTGTCTAAATCCATTGCCCAATTTGTTCACCTAAAGCCATGAACCTGGAGCACGTTGGATAGAGGTAGAGGAGCATCAGAGCAGGGTCAGGGGGCGGAGGAGTGGCGAGCTGCACTCACCCTCCAGGTTGCCGGGTTTCTCCGTTATCCGGATCTGCCGCTCTGGCACCACCGGCTCACCTTCTGGGTTCCCGATGTCAGCAGGGAGCAGGGGCAGGCTGGAGAACTCCTCTGCCTTTGAGCGGGGGTAATAGAGGGGCAGCAACTTCTTGTAAACTGCCTGTGCACCACACACCACACACACACACACACACACAAACACACACACACTCTCAAAACACAGTGCTTGTGAAACAGGGCTTACACAATCAATGAAGCAATCAGAAAATTCCAATTCCATCAGAAAGAAGCAGGACTTGCCTTCATGTTCTATCAAAACCTCACGTTTAAGTGGAAACTCATCAATTCTGATCTTTAGAGTGGAAAACCACTCAGTCTATGATTAAACTAGGAGCCAAGTGTCTTACTGTATACGTCTAACCCTAACCCTAACCCCAACCCTGACAACAGCCTGCAGGACTAACAAAGTAAAAGGAGTGGAGAAATCTAGGGTGCAGTAAAACTCCACAGAATGAAGAAGTTTGATCACAGGCAACAGAGGATGTGAAATGTGACCGACCTCCTCAGCATGCGACACAGCGAACACCACCGCCTCAATGTTCTCACCGTGGTTCTCCAGAAACCTCCGCACGGTCCCTGACAACGAGCACCACAGATTCACGTGTTAAAGAGCCAGCAGTCATTTCCGTTCAAATGCTCCCTGTTTAAGCTGGTTGGAAATGAAAGGTTAATGTTGAACTGTAATAAATGTGGGATATAAATTTGACTAGTAGAATTCATAATTCTATTACAGCAAGTCTAGACTTGTAATAGAATTGCTTTGTGAAAGCAACATACTCAGGGCTATGTGAGCAGCATCTTGGAGGGGGTATCCTCTCTTTGTGGTACTGATCACACACATTCCCACAGAGACCACGGCATGCTCCCTGAGAGAGACACACACACACACACACACACACACACACACAGGTCACTACACAACTCCAAAAAGGTAGATATGTGAATGGTTGGTGTAAGTAATGTTGTTGACTTCTGGGGTTCCTCGTGATGCGTTCTAAGAGGTTCTAGTGCCGTGTGGTGGGACGTCACTGGGACCTACTTGGCGAGCTGCAGGACGTTCCTGTAGCAGCTGTAGAGAGAGCTCTCGGCCGCCGTGCGATATTTGGCTTTGTACTTGGGGCCAACCGTATGAATAATGAAGCGTGCAGCCAGGTGGAAGCCCTCGGTTATTTTAGCTTCACCGGTGCGGCAGCCTGAACAGACACAAGAACAGATGCAGCGTTCTACAGAACCACAACCACCGATGCAGCGTTCTACAGAACCACAACCACCACCACCACGACAGAAGCTTCAGAAACACAGCCGACAGTTACTGCATCAGTAAACAGAAGAGTTTTGCTTACACAGTTAGCAGACTGCCTGGCGCCCCCCATCTCCTGAATCAGTGCTGCCCCCTACCTTTCAGTTTGAGAAGTTCTTCTCTGAGCTCCGGGCCAGCGTGTGCATGAATGCTTTCCGAGATGGAGTTCTTGTCGGTTAGAGTCTCGTTGCTCGTGTTGACGATAGCAGTGCAGTTCAGAAGCGCCACGTCGCCCGTGCTGTGTGTAGGAGCAGAAGGGGTAGGTTTAAACACGCGCTGGTTTAAACCACCAAAGAACCGATTATTTCCACAGTTGAGCGTCGCAGGAACCAAACATTTAGGATGGGGAAAGACGGAAACGCATCACCCTGCTTAGTGTGGTCAACACTGTTCCACGTGTTTAGGAGGAACCAACTGAAAGTAATCGGCGCATAATTCAAGGTCTCTGTGTGGCGCTACAGTATTTCTTACAGAGACTGTCCTCAGACGAACTTGGGCCTGATGGGCCAAACGATAGAGAGCAACTCCTCAGGTTTCACCATTTCCCAAACAGAAACAGAATAAACGCAATTACAAACCCAGCTTTTCTCCCCCGAGCTCAGCATCAGCAGAAATAAGACCGAGATAAAGCCTTTTATCATCATTATACCCCACGTATTACAACGTTTTGAAGCACTTGGCTGTACAAACAAGAGATGCAGATACTGTGGTACATAGTCTGTATGTTATAAATATCACCTACTTAATAGATAAACTCCCCACTGAAATATCATAAAACAAAACAAACAAACAAAAAAAGACACAAAAAAGGCAAAACGAACCCAGAGGCCAAGTAATTAGAGTTAAGGTCAGTCCTTGTACTGAAGGAACACAGAAGAGCCTCATGTCATGTGGTTTGTGCAACAAGAGGATTTCTATTCATGCTGGGGGCAGGGCTGATGTAGCAAGATTAGAAACTCACCTACTACTGAAAGACATTTACACTTAATTTGGTAATTAAAGCTCGGAAGTAAAATGTAGAACTACATCTTGGAGGCAGTCACGACTCACAAGAGAACAATCTTCCTGTTAATATCCGCCCTGAAGGGGAAAGGAGAGAGAAGGGAGCTGCCGTCGACCTCTTCATCCTCCTCCGTCTCCTCTTCCTCTCCGTCACGCTGATCCCACGTGGGAAGATTCTGGACCTCCACAAACTGAGAGCGAGCGCCCAGAGGATCCATGCAGCTAACACACACACACACACACACACACACACACACACACACACACACACACTATTATATATGTGAATATAAATAAAGAAAACCTTCAACACTGGCAAGGGCTTTAGTATGAACGTATTCTTAACACTGGCATGTCTACTGTAACATGAGGATCTGTGTTTGATAGAGACTCTACAAAGCAATTTTGTAAGTCACTCTGGACAAGGACGTTTGCCAGAAGCTGTAAATGTAATGAACACCTACAACCTTTCCTTGATGACCTGACTGGGTTAGAAATCACAGTGAAAGATGCACAACGTAGTACAGCAGAGTTCTCACTCCTCGGTCTCACCATCAGAAATGAAGAACCTAAAACTTCTAACCATCTACTTCCACATACAATTGTTTCCCAATTATTGCGTTGCGTCTACGATGAAGACCGGAGCTCGCGCTTGGTCCCAGAATGTTCGAAAAATCGACAGAACCTGCTGCTTTAAAGGCTTCAGTAGCACGCGCCTCTTCCAAGCTTCCACTGGGCCGCTGAAATCCTTCTTCAGAAGACACGCAGAGTACAAGTAAAACACGAAGGCGTGTAATATTGTTGAAGGTCCCATGTGGTGCATGATTGCCATGAGTATTAACGCAACAAATCTTACAATGCACGCGATACACCGATGAATAAGCAAATCTTGGTAAAGGTTCATTCAACGCAGAGACCGTCTAAAACGTTTTGACATGTTTGACTCGCTCAACTTAAAAACAGACCATAAACATAACAGACATAAATGCTTCCCCGCAGATCTATGACAAGTACCGACCGACCCTCGATCAGTCCAACAGAACTTATGATGCGCGACCAGAATCGACGAGAAAGTTTATAATGCGTCATATCTCATGTATGAAGCACATACAAAGGGCAAGAACCCAAACATGTGACACACCAGTGAGCTCGAGCAGTTCATCAAAACGCAATGTAAAGTGAACCGGTAACTTCTACTGTCGCTTCATCGGCAAGCAAATCGCGCTCTGATTACCAACAAACGATAAACGAGACTTACCACAATCCTGATGTAGCAGCCGAGTGCAACCTACTAAAGTAGGATAGCTAAGCTACCTAAGTTAGCTTATTGGTTACAAAATCACTAGAGTGATAAAATACAGCTAACAAGTCCAAATAATTTGTCGTGATTTTCCTCGTGATCTTCTACTTTTCATGACACTACAACATCTGATTTATCAAGAGCGAAACCAATAAAACATCATGTTATGCTTGGAGTTTCTGGTGAACTGGACACTGCTCCAGATTATTTTAGCTCGCGCGATCAGCTGATTTATGAGAGCGTGCGTAATCACTTCCGGGTTTGTAAGTTTAAGGGACCACGCGAAGGTCTCGTTGGTTCTCGAGACGGGATTTTGCGGTGTGGTATTTTTTCATAATTTAGCAGCTTCTGTTAAACTTTAAACACACAGTGTACAAGCAAACAGTGGCTGTTTAATCACACCCAGTACCCAAAGACTGGGGAATTAGGGCCAGTTCACACTCACTACTGGTACAATATGCAAAGACTAAAGTAATCGACAACAAACAGGAATACAAATCTTAAAGAAAAACAGCAATATAATCCAGAAATACATAACTACATAATAGAGACGGCGATATATACATTATTTAAATATATATTTATAAGTATATCGAGGCTTACGCTGTTAAGAAACATTCAAATCGATTTGGGCAATTGATTATTACGGCCTTTATTGAATACCACACATGGTTACTGGTTACTGGAGCTGAGCAGAACCTGTCCGGTAGTTCCTTCTTCAAAAATCATCAAAACAACAAACTTAGAGTTCAGAAAGCAGGTGAGTTATGAGCAGAGTTGAGTTACAGTTGTCCACATAACTAATAGACACTAGTTAGTTTACCGGGTTCATGGATTATTTCGCTTATATCAACGTGCCACACGTGGGCATTAATTTTCGCCTAGCTATATGTATGCTAATGTACTTTTCTGGACCGTCTTAATTTAATAATAATAGTTAATTCAGTAACGTTTAATTTAATGGATCGTCAGTTGTATTACCAGCTATGATTCCTGCTAGACTACTGTAATATCAGACATGTAATTAAACACTGTGTCTCGCTTCCAGGCCAGGAGGAGCATCCTTGGACCGAGCGGTCATGGGGATAACTAAACAGTACCTGCGCTACGTGGCCAGCGCTGTGTTCGGCGTGATCGGCAGCGATAAATCCAACATCGCGTTTGTAACCCTGCGGGGCGGTGAGAAGGGACGCCATGTAGCGGTCGGCGCCTGCGAGCATGTGTTCATATGGGACGTGCGCAAAGCCGAGAAGGTGATGGTCATAAAGCACATTTGTAACCGTATTACTTTGGTAACCAAATCCTCAGCCATTTCTTTAATCTCTGCATGGGTGGCGATGACGGCTTTGGTGTTCCCTTAGGTTCTAATCCTCGAGGGGAAAAAGCACGCGGTAACGTATTTATGTCCCTCTCCTGACGGTGTCCACATCGCCGTTGGTTACGAGGACGGCAGCATACGCATCTTCAGCCTGTTAAGCGGCGAAAGCAACGTGTCATTTAACGGACACAAATCTGCGGTTACCGTCATTCATTACGACAGCCTGGGCGCGCGCCTCGTCAGTGGCTCCAGGGTGAGGCGCAAAGTTAGACGTGGTTTCATGTTTTTAATGCCGTCATCACTTGAGACATGATGGACTGTTATAAGGGTAATCTTGTAAAAACCGTTCTTTATAAAAAAAAAAAGCTCTTGATTTTAGTTTCAAAATGCTTAATGTTTTTGTGAAGGAATGGGCTCAACATTAAAATTTATGCGATGATAATGAGAAGATCGAAGTAACATTGACTACAGTACATGCTCTCTGTGTAGGACACAGATGTGATCGTGTGGGATGTGATCAACGAATGTGGCTTGTACAGACTCAAAGGCCATAAAGATGCCGTTACACAAGCTATCTTCTTAAAGAACAGAAATCTGCTGCTCACAAGGTCGGTCGCAGTCCTTTCATGATTTGAAGTAACTCAGAAAAAAATAAGGTGTAGAATCGCATCACATCACACACAATGTGTACTTCATTAAGTCATGGACATCATCAGTGTATGAACAGTTGTAAGTCTTGTACTCTGATAAAAATTGTATTTTACACATTTGTTTTGCATTGAAACAAGATGAGATGAGTAGAGCGGAGTGAAGGGTGGAGTTGTGATGAGATGAGAAGGGTGGAGTTGTGATGAGATGAGAAGGGTGGAGTTGAGATGAGAAGGGTGGAGTTGAGATGAGAAGGGTGGAGTTGAGATGAGATGAGTAGGGTGGAGTGAAGGGTGGAGTTGTGATGAGATGAGAAGGGTGGAGTTGTGATGAGATGAGAAGGGTGGAGTTGTGATGAGATGAGTAGGGTGGAGTGAAGGGTGGAGTTGT
>JAOYMR010000023.1:1776727-1788070 GCA_025802075.1 Tenebrosternarchus preto
GATGTTCTGTGGTTGTGATGTTCTATGGTTGTGATGTTCTGTGGTTGTGATGTTCTATGGTTGTGATGTTCTATGGTTGTGATGTTCTATTGTTATGATGTTCTATGGTTGTGATGTTCTATGGTGGTGATATTCTGTGGTTGTGATGTTCTGTGGTTGTGATGTTCTATGGTTGTGATGTTCTGTGGTTGTGATGTTCTATGGTTGTGATGTTCTATGGTAAAACAAAATGATTCCAAGATGATTCCAAGAGCCAATGGGAGCCATAAGAAGCCTGAGTCAATCCACCACTTTATATCAGCATCTAGATACTGAATTCAAAACTGTGTGTGTGTAAGAGACAGATAGAAAGACAAAGAGAGAGAGAGAGCAGTTTTACTTAACTGTTTCCCTGAACTGTTTTACTGTTTAACACTGTTTAAAGCTCCAAGGGCAGGCTGTGAGCAGAGCATCCTGATAGATTTAACAGAACCCTTTGCTTCTGGAATACAGCTATTGTCTCACACACGGTTGCTCATTTTAAGAACCAAATACATAATGGCATTATTTATATGATGTACTCGACCTGGTGTGGTGCAGGAATACATTACTACCCTTCAAATCTCACCCAACCAAAATGAACCGAGAGATGGAAACTGACACCACGCAAACACTGCACAAGGCTCACAATGTATGTGAGCTCCCTTGATAATACCTGAATGTCAGACATAGTAAGCGTATCTTTCTCGTCTCTGTTTCGGTCTCTCTGTGCTGATAACGGGTTTGCAGACGGCCCCCACACAAGCTCCGCCTCTCTCCGCCTCAAGGTCTACTGTGATATTTACAGCAATGTGGACATGCATGAAGGTCATGGGTGTAAAGCAGGATGATGATTTCCACAAATGGCAACTGTGTCTGGGCCTGTGGTGGCCAGTCGGGGTGGGGCGGGGCCAGTCGGGGCAGGGCGGGGCCAGTCATAATTTTCTAAATTATGCTTTGCATAATCAGAAGTGTAGGGTATGAGCACAAATCAGCTGCACAACTGCAGTCTCAGGTCACACTAAATACACATTAAATACATATTAAATACACACAAAATACACACTAAATACACTTTAAATACATATTAAATACACACTAAATACACATTAAATACATATTAAATACACACTAAATACACAGTAAATACATATTAAATACACACTAAATACACATTAAATACACACTAAATACACATTAAATACACACTAAATACACATTAAATACACATTAAATACACATTTTACATACATGCTATATGCTAAGCACACACACACACACACACACACACACACACACCCAGCACAGCCCTCTGCCTGATGTAAATGTCTACTATTATTTCACCTTAGTGGAGAAATGCTCACAAATGAAAACAGTACTGACCTCCACCCTGTGCAGTACTGACCTCCACTCTGTGCAGTACTGACCTCCACCCCATGCAGTACTGACCTCCACCCTGTGCAGTACTGACCTCCACCCCATGCAGTACTGACCTCCACCCCATGCAGTACTGACCTCCATCCCCATGCGGTGCCTGTGTGGTTTACGGTGTGCTGGTCGCCTGGCTTACCGCACTTTGTTAGAGCTGTTATCCGGTTTGTTATTCACACACACTTGGGGGCTTTTGTTTTCACACACCTGCATTGCCATCCTCAGGACAGAGGCTGCCAAAAACATACACAGAAGTGGCTTGACCACTCATGAACAACAGAGACCAATTCAGTTTAGTTCAGTTCACTTAGATCAACAAGGAGATATTTATTGTTTCATAATAGCTGAAGTTGATGCTGTTTGGCTAAAGTACTGATGAATAGAACCTTTTTGAATTAGTGCAATAACACCATCCACACAGGAACTGTAATGCCTGAAAATCAGTCTGGAGAGGGCAATGTTGAGACCCAGGTAAGAATCTGCTGCTGCAGGTAGATAAGCTGGCCAAGCTTCCTCTTCTCACTGTACCTGCGTGGAAAGGGAGTGGCGTGAAAATGCTCAGACACTGAGGATTTCTGTCCTCCTTCCACCAGGCTCCTCGCACAGAGTCGCAGGAACCCTGCTGCCTCAGCAAATCACACTGGAGCTGGACACCACAGAGGAGAGTGAGACGTGCACCAAAAATGCTACCACGGTCAGGTCCTAGATACCACAGAGGAGAGTGAGACGTGCACCAAAAATGCTACCACGGTCAGGTCCTAGATACCACAGCTCTCCACTCTCCTACTCTCTCTCTCTGACATACACACACACACACACACACACACATAAATGATTGTTTTAGCATATCAGATCCAGCTTTGGCTTTTCTAAAACTTTCCTGCGGGACTCTTGAAACGGATATCACAGAACTGGCCTTGTTGGTGGGACTTAGCTGTCATAACTAATCACTCAGCTTCTCAGCATTACTCAAATTCTTCGATCACAATTTATTACTGCCACCTCTACTGTTAGAGTATAACTGGCCTCTTGGTTCCATTACAGTGAATACATCCACCATTACAGTGAATACATCCACCATTACAGTGAATACATATAGTACAATCACACATTTATAGTACAACATTTTATAAAACATTACTTCAGTTTATATGATGACAGTGTGATCATTAGGACACACCCTCTTGCCCAGTACAGTACAGCACAGCACAGTACAGCCTCTTACAGTACAGCACAGCACAGCACAGCCTCTCCCAGTACAGCACAGCCTCTCCCAGTATGGTTTAACTGTGTTACAGTAGCATCACAGAATTATGCCTGGAGCTTTTAAAAAGCTGCTTCTTCTCACAATGCAGCATCCGGCTTGTTAAACAGGTGTCTGGATGTGGCTCCTCCCTCATCACCCTGGCATCACCACAGCATCAGGGCTGGGATACAGCCAGGACAGTTACACACAGCAAAAGTGTCAGTGTGTATGTGTGCATCTGTGTTTCTATGTGTGTGTATGTGGATACACATCAACTCTTACTGTCCTAGCTGTGTATGTGGAGCATGCAGAATTGACTGTATATGGACTTTTAGCACATAAATTTGAAACATATGATTCCACTGACTTTGTGTGTGTGTGTGTGTATGTGTGTGTGTGCATGCGTGTGTATATGTGTGTGTTTGTGTGTGTTTATGTGCATGTGTGTGTGTATGTGTGTGTGCATGCGTGTGTATATGTGTGTGTTTGTGTGTGTGTGTGTGTGTGTGTATGTGTGTATGTGTGTGTGTTCATAAGCACACACTACTTATACGCTACTGTGAAACAAGAAGCATATCCAATCCACTGGTATTCAGCTTGTCTGCCTGCTTGCTGACTGTCTGCACACTACACCTCCCAGTACTAACAAAGACACGTCTGTTATCTCACAGTCTCCACCCTAATGTCTGCACACTACACCTCCCAGTACTAACAAAAACACGTCTGTTATCTCACAGTCTCCATCCTAATGTTTGCACACTACACCTCCCATTACTAACAAACACACGTCTGTTATCTCACAGTCTCCACCCAAATGTCTGCACACTACACCTCCCAGTACTAACAAACACACGTCTGTTATCTCACAGTCTCCACCCTAATGCAGCCGGATACCAGACATCAAAGGTACAGCTGCATTACATCACAGCGCCACAGCATGTAATCCAGCAAACGCTCTTGTTTAAGTACTGATGCACTATTAATAGCATGTAATAGCACTTAAATTCCTCTCCATACCTGGATACCACAGAAAGCCATGCAAATACCACAGAACCCCCCCCATGAGTAATAATCACAGTAAACCAGCAGAACACACACACACACACACACACACACGAGCATGCACACACACACACACACACACAGAAACTCTTTCTGAGTCACACATCAGCTCCATCCCCTCTTAAACCCTGACGCTCCACCCAGCCTGAGCCAGGAGCGACACCTCTATCATGCTTTCATTCTGAGCTGTGCACAGCGCTGCGCAGGGCCGTGCTGCAGCCTCTGGCCTGTGATCATAAAGGCAGGTTTTATTAGCTGTTGCTTGATCTGTTCCTGCAGGCTGAGCAGTGAAGCTGCTAAATCAGCAGCTCCAGCTGTTTCCTCTCCACCCTACTGCTCCACTCATGCAGCAGGTGTATGGCTTGCAAGGCCTGTCACACATACACACACACACCCGCTCACATAACAAATAATAACGGCCTCCACACACACGGGCCATCCATCACCGTTATGGGTCCTGCCCAAGAGACCGCTGTACACACACACACACACACACACACACACACACGCACAGTGAAAGAGAAACACACATGGTCAGTCATTGACACAACTACACACCTAAACACACACACAATCAGACATGGTCACAGATGCACACAGTACACAAAGAAGCTGGTAGCTACACACACACACTCCTCTGCCTCTCACTCTCTCACACACAGAGGGCCTATCTATCATGGTTATGGCTCTGTGCTCCCTCAGATCCCCCCCGCCAAACTAATGCGGCAGGGAAAATGTTCCATATAGCACAGAGTAACTCAGACATATCCTCTCAGATACACACTGCCACTAATAAGACTTCCAGTTCAGGCTTTTAAAGGCAAAAAAAGTAGACAATAACACAAACAACCATTGGAATTCTTTAAAAAAAAGCTCTCTCACACACACACACACACACACACACACACACACACACACACACATACTCACACACAATGGCCAGATTGTGGCAGGGTGAAAATCAATTAGTCTTCTCAACAGCAAGACTCCACATCTGGTGTAAGTCAGCCAGCGGAATGGGAGATGGAGTCGGGGGTGGGGGGCGCACGCGGAGACCAGGGGGTTCCAGCAGGTGATGGCAGCGAAGACAGGGACCACGCCCATAAACGTGGAAAGAAAAAATGAAGTCATTTCTAACAAATCAAACTTCAGTCTTTATCATATTCAGTGGTCAACCAATCGGAGATAAGAGAAGAGGAACGGACGACGTCTGCCATCAGAGAACATATTCCTTCAGGATTTACATTAAAGAGGAGAAGAATCCTGCAGAAGAAGCTGCCGTTTTTGTTTGTAGCGATTTGTCAAAATGTCCTCCTGTAGCGCACGTTGCAAAATTGAATGTAATAAAGTAAATATAGTAAATAAAGTAACCCCATTAGGCTATTATGACCTCCACGTACAACGCTGAAACACTTATTAGCACATAACAATAAAACGGCAGATATAATGCACTTAATATTAAATATGGTATAAAAAAACATTATTACGCACGTATTATAACGCACACAATAATCTCATGGAAACTTCACGGGAATATTATTACTAATTCAAAGCTCACGTAAACATACAGAGCTATTTCATTCAAAAGGTTTCATTACATTGTGCATTTTATCAGTATATTTTATCTGTACCGGAAAATATTTCATGACTTTATTACACTGAAAAGGATGGTTTTGTTTTGTTTTGCCGGAAATGGTTTAACCAGACTAATAACGCTTTATACGCTTGTTTCTAGGATAGCGAGCACTGATTAACGTCGCCGGCTGCGACTTCAGCTGGTTTAAACGGATCATTTTATAAAAGTCACAATGGGTTTCTCTAAGAACAGGATTAGCATGGCGGCTACAGCGATAGGAAAACGGAGAAGGCTGGTGGAGGAACGCGGGGCCTGGCTGAGGATGAAGGGCTCGAGCTAATCGTGCACTCGCACTGGTGGACTGCACATAAATCTCACTCGCGTTTTCTCGTGAGATCCTTTCCGGGGAAAGGTTCCCAAAGCCTGTTTGGGCCATTAACAAATCAACCAATCTCCACCACACGCCATCAACAAGGACGCGACGGAGAGCAACGCTTCCTACTCGGCACCCATATAGCGCGCGTGGCTCTATGCGCGTGACTGTATGTTCGTGACTGTCTGATTGCTGATCAGGCCAGGACGTTTTTTGGGGACATACGGGTACTGGCGAGAGGGGGGAGGGGTAGTGGGGGACACATAGCTGAAGCAGTTTCAAACAGCTGGTCAACAGTTGCCCACTATAACACTTAAAAGCGACATGGTAGAGAGCAATGTGTGTGTATATGTGTGTGTGTGTGAGAGTGTATATATATGTGTGTGTGCATGTGTGTGTATATGTGTGTGTGTGTCTATATGTGTGTGTGTGTGTATGTATGTGTGTGTGTGTGTGAATGTATATATATGTGTGTGTGTGTGTGTGTGTATGTGTATTTATGTGTGTGTGTGTGTGTAACATAAAAGAGCAGCAACAGCAGGCATCACTGAAACATTCTGTGTTCAATAAATCAGAGTAATACAGTGCATAACTGCAGCATGCTCATCCATAGCTGGGTCTGCAAGTGATTTGATTCATCTTGTATCCACGTGTGTGGGAAGGTGAGTAGACCTGTGCACAAAATGGGCTCTATACTGTGATTATCATATCATTAGCATATCATATCATTAGCATTGAATAACCTATGTAAATGGTAATCGCTAATTATTAACAGAAATGCCCACAAGGCAATACACCATTGCAGTAGGTTTACACTCATTTTTTAAAGGGTGCCCAAGTATGGCTGAAGAACAGAACTCCATTCAGTGCAGAGTTAAGCCCCATGTTTCTGTTGGCCAACGCTCTTCCCTTTGACACGAGCAGCTCTAACAGAGTTAAGCCCCATGTTTCTGTTGGCCAACGCTCTTCCGTTTGACACGAGCAGCTCTAACAGGAAATGATACAGTGTGTAAAATTATAGTAACGTGTTTCTTCTTCATAAGATTCCTCTATTAAAAATGTAGGCTATCACACCTTCGAGCATTAACACATTTCATGAATGACATTTAATTTCCTTTCCATAACAATTGCACCACTGTCAGCTGAGCACCACTGAGTCATTAGTGACACAGAATATTGTGGAAGTGACGCTTAGTGTCAGAATGGGACAGAAATCTGAGCAGAAAGGAAACATTACTATAATGAATGAAACAGATGAGTGTGTGTGTGTGTGTGTGTGTGTGTGTGTATGTGTGTGTGTGTGAGAGAGAGTATGAACATGAATGAACTTGTGATCAAGTTCATGGTTGTATATGTGGAATATTAGTTTCTTATGATATTTAAACACAGTATAAAACACGATGGGTTCCAGAAATCAGATAATAAAGGAATAATCTGAATTTTATTTGAATGCATTCTAACATTCTAACATTCCTTCAACGGCAATCCCTGAGGTGTAATGTAAGAGGACTGGTATCAGGCATTTCACAGGGTCTAGACGAGATCATAATGATCGCCAGTCACCTGCATTAAATCCATCTTCTCAAAGATCATCCAGAGCCTGTGGTAGGCCGGGGCCTGCAGTCAGACATACACTTTGATCAAGTTCAGGATCTTATCTTCACATGTGTATCACCAGGTCTAGTTGAGCCTCCACCCTCTGTCTGTTGCCCTGTCTCAGTTGCCCCATATCTGCTGCTGCCTTGTGTCTGTTGCCCTGTCTCTGTTCTGTTTCTTCACAGTTCCTTTTCCTGTAGCTGATCAAGCCAATGAACTTGGCAACCTGAGTCCTGTCTCTCTCCATTTATCATTGAGGCCCTTTTCACACCAGAGAAAGAGAAAGAAAAATGAGAGAATGAAAGAAAGAGAAAAAGAGAGAGAGAGACTGGAGGTGGAAGCAGCAAGAAACCAACACTCACTCCACACTCCCATAAATTTCTCTGCAATAGAAATGGAAGAAGTAGGCTGGGGTTGCCGTGGAGACCTGGAAGCTGGAGCACATGGCCTTTCTTCCATTCCTTAATAAGAGTGACAGGGGGTGGAACATTACAGGGGGTGGATTGTGACATGGGGAGGAGCATAGCAAGCTCAGCTTATTTAAAGAAGAGAACTGGACTAGCTGGTAGAAGGTTAGCTGGTAGAGGTTAGCGGGTAGAAGGTTAGCGGGTAGAAGGTTAGCTGGTAGAGGTTAGCGGGTAGAAGGTTAGCTGGTTGAAGGTTAGCTTATAGAAGGTTAGCTGGTAAAAGGTTAGCTGGTAAAAGGTTATAGAAGGTTAGCTGGTAAAAGGTTAGCTGGTAAAAGGTTAGCTGGTAGAGGTTAGCTGGTAGAGGTTAGCTGATAGAAGGTTAGCTGGTAAAAGGTTAGCTGATAGAAGGTTAGCTGGTAAAGGTTAGCGGGTAGAAGGTTAGCTGGTAGAAGGTTAGCTGGTAAAGTTTAGCTGATAGAAGGTTAGCGGGTAGAAGGTTAGCTTATAGAAGGTTAGCTGGTAGAGGTTAGCGGGTAGAAGGTTAGCTGGTAGAGGTTAGCTGGTAGAAGGTTAGCTGGTAGAGGTTAGCTGGTAAAGTTTAGCTGATAGAAGGTTAGCTGGTAGAAGGTTAGCGGGTAGAAGGGCACAGCTGCTTAGTGACAGTCCTGCATGTTGGAGGAACCTGAAGCATGAAGACACTTGAAGACATTATTAGTCTGTTAGGAACAAAAATATGAAGCTTGATGTTAAAAAAAGGTTTTAAATCAGTTCAACAAGCAGATTAAAAGGAGCACTAAACCAAATCAGAATCCGAGACTAGATGAAAGCAAATAAAGATCAAATAAAACACGATTGTTTAACTGAACCGAGTTTGATACAGTACTGCACTGACGTCTGATACGGTAGTAACTGATGTTTGGAGTCCTGTGAAGGTTGTTGGGGGTCGAGCCGTGAGCAGTTCGGCCTGTGTGGTGGCTCTGGCTGGATCAGAGGCCTCCTGCACATATGTGCAAGAAGGAAGTGACCCGCCAGAGGAGGAAGTGACCTGCCAGAGGCCGAGCCGCTGTATATCTCCGCTGGGCTGACAAAGCTATCGCTCGCGCCGGTCTCAGGGGCCCACACACACACACACACACACACACACACACATACATGATAGATGGAAGCGCACATACTGCACACCCACTACAGGAGTGGAGAGAAGATCAAATACACACACATATACACACGTGCACACACACACTCACACTCATGTCATGGCTGTGAGACACACATGAGCACTGGGGCTTTGATCCTTTGGATCCTTTGGATCCTTTCTGCATTACGATGTTGGTAAGGAACCTGTTAAACATGAATTAAGATCTTTGTATATTCAGAATGACACACACACACACACACACACACACACACACACACACAGAGGAATGGCAGTGAGTACATATGTGGATACACACACATATTTTGTGTAGTGAATTCTCTCTCTTTCCTGTTCCTCTCACAAACAGACTGTGAGAGACTCCAGCTCATGTGCTCCCACTCACAGGTCAGACACAACACTCACAGAGGGCCTTTGTTATCCACGGGTTTCATGTTAAGAACTGAGCATCACTATCCACGCACTGGTGAATAGATTATTTCACCACTGAAGTGTTCCAGGCTGGTGAAGGATTTGATACACCATGCCTCACAAGAAACTGAGAGATGGCAGGAGTGGAAGAGAAAAGAGACAGAGGAAAAGAGAGAGAGAGAGGGAGAGAGAGAGAGAGAGAGAGAGAGAGAGAGAGATGGAGAGGAATGGTGATACAGAGAGAGGGAGAGTCTAGTCTACTTGGAAATGCATTCTGATTGCTCTCATGTGTGCTGGCAGTATGGCCTGATCTGAGCATTGGACTGTGTGTGTGTGTGTGTGTGTGTTATCACTTGTTCATGGTTGGTGTTTGATGTACACTGCTTCTGTTTACAGATGCAGCTGGATTTGGCCCTTGTGCACTAAAACAGCCAGCGGCCTTGAGAAGGACTGTGTCGGCCCTGAGCCGTGCTGAAGATATTACAGCAGTCTACAACCGAACCACGGCAGACAGGGTGGAGGCAGGGCCTGTGGGGGGTGGAGATGTGTTTGGGTGATCAAAAAAAGCATGTGACAGAACAGCCAATGACCCCGTTGGTTTCTTTTATAATATTGTTACACAGAACATGAAAGTGTCTTTGGGAAATACGGGTAGAGTCAGATGATCCCTGTACTGGATACGTCGCCCGGATTCAATAAAATCCTACAGTCCGTTCCAAAAGCGCAAATATGACTCTTCCTTATGCAAATCGTGCTGTGACTGAAATAGCTGAGAGGCCAGGATGAGGATGTGTATGTACAGGGGTACAGTTTCACATCCATAAATCTGGGCTCTCCTACGGGGGGTATGAAACTGCCTCCTATAGGGCTGGGATGGGCAGGGAAAAGCACCTCATATATCATCTCAACACAGACGCTCCCCACCGTACAGGTTAAGAGACATCCTCCAGCCGCGCTCGCCCGGGGTCGTTACAGGGTCCCGCAGGGCCTGCTCCCTGGGGAAGTCCTACGATACAGTCCCGCGTCCATGTCTGAACTGCTTTGCCGTGGAGTGGAAATTTTACAAGAAACGTCGTCAGCATTCACGACCTGTCCGGACCAGGATATTTACAGTCCACCTACTGCTTTCAGCAGACGTGGGATAGTATTTCCTAAAAAAAAAAGTGAAAAATAAAAAGCCTCAAACCTCCCAGAATACAGAACACAAGGCTGTGCACTCAGAGCTGTGCACTCGGAGACGATCTGCTCAAAGGCAGCTGACTTGCTCTGGATGATAAAGCAGGACCCTTCTGCACACACTACAACTGTAAAATTATCAACATTAAATGGACCGTAACGGTTTGACAGCCCAGATACTAAAGAGAACACAGGAGACATGTGAGGTGGACAGTTTAAACCACAGCTGAGAAAGGCAGAACATGTTCTTCTCTTTATTATAAAACACTGGGATCAAATTATAAAGATGCAAAGAACCAACGCAGGTTCCATAACAGATATCTATCTATCTATCTATCTATCTATCTATCTATCTATCTATCTATCTATCTATCTATACTACTACATTACTTTTTGAAATGTTAAAACATTTAAATGTTAAAGACCCAAGGAGTAATTGTAAATTATTAAATACATTACATAATTTACATGACTGTAATACACGTTATTAACACCTCAGGGAGAGAAACATGCTAAATTGACCAGTCACCAGTGAGGGCTGGGATCCAGGGTGTGTTCCCTTTCTCAGTCCAAGCTGGCTGGGGCAGGGCCAGAGGGCCAGGGGCCGGAGGGCCAGGGGAGGTCAGGACGGTGGTAGAGTGGCAGGGCCAGAGAGTGAGAGTGTGGAAGAAGAGGTGATGAAAAGAGACATCTGTCCAGGGAACTGCTTGGATATGAACGGATTAATCCTCCATTCCAGAGCGATGAGCCAGAGTGGGAGCAGGATGCCTGTATGTGAGTCATGCCAGCACTCTCTTAGTCGCCAAGGAGACAGATCAATCACCAGTAAATGAGCAGCAATCAAGCACAGTACTTGCAGGAGAAGTCTGATAACAGTCCAACACTGGG
>JAOYMR010000023.1:1832133-1858940 GCA_025802075.1 Tenebrosternarchus preto
GGAGTCATGTTTAGGGTTATGTTCTGTATGGAGTCATGTTTAGGGTTATGTTCTGTATGGAGTCATGTTTAGGGTTACGTTCTGTATAGCAAGGAAGGTGTTAAAGAAGGGAAACGTGACCCCCAAACAGAGCTGGAAATTTGATTAGTTGCCCTTTCATCTTCTATATATCTGCCATCTGGCACCAAAATAATCAGAAAAGAGCCAACGACTTCCCTGTGGGAGACATAACCACCCTGTGTAAAACACACAATACACTGTACATATGCATATATATTTAAATACACTGTACATATGCATATATATTTAAATACACTGTACTTATGCATATATATTTAAATACACTGTACATATGCATATATATTTAAATACACTGTACATATGCATATATATTTAAATACACTGTACATATGCATATATATATTGTAAATGTATATTTGACCAACCACAACCCCACCCACACAAGCATGCATAATGATGTCATGTGTCATGTATGTACATAATCATATCATGTATCATGTATCATGCATGTACATAATGATGTCACGTACATATGTAATACAGGTGTAAGACATTATGGTGCAGCTATGATTTCCCCTCCTTCCCAACCAATTATCAAAAAAGGACGTTGTGTTTCTCCACGTACGTCCAGATCCTACGTGCTTTATGGACAACAAGAAAAGAAGTGGACTGGACAAAAGAGTGAAGGGCTGAGCTGATGGGGTCCTGGGGGACTGGTGGGGTCCTGGGGGACTGATGAGGTCCTGGGGGACTGATGAGGTCCTGGGGGACGGAGACCAGGTGCTCCAGGGCTCTGCACTTTGTTGTTTGTGTGTTCTACAACAGCCCGTACCAAAGGGCCACATTAAAAAGGAAAAGTAATTCAAGTAACACATAAAGGAAGATTTAACAAGTCTAGTATAAACTCGACATTCTTTAAAAAAGGCAGTGTGCCTATGTAAAGTGAGTAAATTCCAATAAAGTCCCTGTTTCCAGACCCCAGGCCTCCAGGCACACGCGGCATTCCAGTGACAGCTCTGTGCTCCAGTGGCAAAGCGCTGTGGTAAATCCCCGAGCCAGGAAGAAAATCCCATTTAATTTTACAATATCTTTTGGCTTCTAAAATACTCCATTATATCTGGGGGCCCTAAATGACCCTTTTCAAGGACTGTGCTGCAGTCTCTGAATGACTGTGATTCTATTTTCAGTACATGCACATGAGAAGAATCCAAACACCTCGCAGTTTGAATTCTGTTCCCTGTGTCAAAAACACTGATTTAAGTGGGACACAGCACATATTATGAAGCCTTAAAATACTATAAAGTAAAGCTATCAGTTAGAGTGCTGTTAACCCCCCACTCACCTGCCATACCATTATCAGGAAAACTCTGATGTATATTCCACTATTCTCATGAATCTTTAAAATACTGAAGACAGAATAATATGGTTAGCTTTATATTTTATGTTCAGCACATCAGTGGTAAATATGCAAAGCAAACTGCAGTGCAGTTTAGACAGTCTTGAAACACAGTCTTAGTCTTGAGACATAGTCTTAGTCCTGAAGCATCTTTCATCTTTCTTTGGTCTGTACGTTCCACACTGCTCACTCTTTGGTCTGTACGTTCCACACTGCTCACTCTTTGGTCTGTACATTCCATACTGCTCACTATTTGGTCTGTACATTCCACACTGCTCACTCTTTGGTCTGTATGTTCCACACTGTTCGCTCTTTGGTATACAGACACTTGTGACCAATCTGACTAGTTGACTGAGTGAAACTGCTTCAAAAATTTACTCCATTTAGAAGGGTTTTATGAGCCTCTCAGCTAAAATCAGTCTAGAAAAAAAATACATATTTTACGTGTACCTTGTTGTGGTATAAAGAATTCTAAAAATATTCACACATTGTTCACCAAGACGTCTCCACTGAAAACAGAATCTTATTAACCACCAGTAAGATCAGTTTCATTTTATTATTATATAATTGGGTAATGATCTGGCCAGATGCCATGTTGTCCATTACCTACCTGTATTTTTTAAAGGCTCATAACAAATAACATTATTAAAACTCATAATAAATAATACAGTATTAAAACAGCATGTGGATTCTTTGCTTCCCTGAAAATGAAATGGATCTGTTATGTGTGATGGAACGTTGTCATGGTGCAGCTGAAACCAGAGCCTGGTGCTGACCCAGCAGAAGTCAGGAGCTGCCCTCATACCCACTCACCCTCCAGATCACCCTCACCCTCCAGATCACCCTCCAGATCACCCTCACCCTCCAGATCACCCTCCAGATCACCCTCGTACCTGCTCTGTGGTGTCCTACATAAGCACAGTGTACGTCTACTATGGTTATTTCTCTTTTTAGTGGAAATTTTCACAGCAAAGAAAACACAGTGTTTTTTTTTGTACTGAACATGATATGAATCCTGTGTATTTTTGTGCTACTTTAACCATTTCTTTCTTTTCTATATTTTCTGTAAGTCCTGTAACTCCCTGGTGAGTGCAGTGTGTGTGTGTGTGTGTGTGTGTGTGTGCGTGTGTGTGTGTGTGTGTGTGTGTGTGTGTGTGTGTGTGTGTGTGTGTGTGTGTGTGTGTGTGTGTGTACCTGTATCTCTTGTTATCCACAGGTACTATGTCCATCGCTATGTAGTACTGCTGGTGAGGATCCAGCCCCACGATCTTCACCCTCATGGCAGGAAACATTCTCCTACAGCAACACACACACACACACACACACACACTGCACTCAGCAGGGGGTTACAGGACTTAGACCAGAGCTTTAGCTAAAAATATTATAATGTGTTTGCTTAACTCTTTAAAAAAGTTTAAGAGCAGTAAAGACCAGTATCATTACACTCAAACTCCTGCGATAACTGGCATGTAGAATACAGACTTGAGCAATTTTTTATCAAAATTTTAATTCTTGTTGAATATATGAACAAATGAAAAGATCTTCTTAGACGCGGTGGATGTAACCATTCACTGTAGATAAACTGTAAACAATTTTTGTCAACTGTTGTCAAAGAAACGGTGAAACGGTGAAGTTAAACAATGAAATATTTAAATTTATCCAAACTTCAAAGCTGTACGTTTGCTTTTCATTTAAACGTCATAAATCTCTCCACTTACGAGAAAAAAATAGTTTTTCTTACTTCCAAAGGTATAGAGTTATTCAGGGCGGAATTATATATCCTCCACGCAGGTATTCCCACGGGCTAAACAGTTTAGACTGAAAAGTAAACGACTGCGTTTCAGTATAGATTACTGATTGTAAACGTGGTACAAAAAACAGAATAACCGAAATAGATTTAAGATGTGGGCCAAGCGGCCTGTCGTTAACAGTCAGCGAACTCGTTTAACCTTCAGTAACTGCGTCCTTCTGTCACGTTCATTTCCCTTGGGCTATTTTAATAGCTTTACCTGAAATCGTGTTTTCCGTCACACTGTTCTGAAACCGAAAGAATCTATAAATTATAATTCACTACTTACAGATCTGAATAAATGAAGTGTCTCCATGTGTATGTGATACAAGATTAAAATTCATGATTTTGGCGTATGCTAGAATGTACCTAGAGTTTATTTTGTCTGTAATGTACGCATGCACTCATTCATTCATTTGTTGGTATTTTTAATACTGCATATTTACAGTCGCATTATCATCTCTGTTAGTGTGACCTGTTTGTCGCAGTCTAAAGTCAATAACGCTTTTGTGTTTTCATCGAATAGACGCTCCACGTTCGCTTTAATACGTTACATGATAAGTGAAAGGAAACTGGCCTTTTTAATTCCATACAGAGTTGTATTGATAGTAATAGTTATAATAATAATAACAGGCGAAGGAGAAACTTTAACTGGCCATTCTGACGGTAAAACTGTGGGTCCGTTAGCACGAGCGTGTTTGAAGGCGCGGCCTTTTTATGACGCCTCGTGACTGATAAAACCTCCGCCGCACAGGTCTGTGAGCGAGGTCGATGAGTTTCACCTAAAGATGATTATCTTTAAAAAACTGCTGCCTCAAACAGAACGCCGCCGTTTGAACTTTCCGTTTCAGCTGCCCAATGTTTTGTTTTTTAATAAAAAAGGGTCTCTAATAAATCTCTACACATTTTAATTTCGTTTGATCGTAAAATGAATTCCACAGAATCGCGCAGTTATGTGTCAGTTAATCTCACCCATAAAACAGAAATACGGGCCGGTTTTTAAGATACAGGCTCGGCCCTATGAGTGGTAATTGTAGTCCAAAGACCCGCGAGAGAGCAGAAAACATATTTCAAAGGCATTTAATCAGAACCATGTTTCACTATTCAATTAGGTCGACAGAACACGTCACACAATGCTCACGTTTGAGAGGGCGGCTCTCTCGTGTCCGGAGCCATTGCTCCAATGTGCAACACATTAGCACCTACACACACATACGCGCGCGCGCGCATAACGTGGTCTTATTCCCCGCGAGCAGCGACGACCCTTTGCGAAACGAAGCATTGTTTGTGTGTGCTGTGCGTGCGTGCTCTCGCGTAATCCAGAGAGCGCGCTAGCCCACTGTGGTTAAGAAGTATGCCTTTAATAACGAATCGTAGACAATAAGGCCACCATAATTGCTGGCCCACCCGCAAGAGTTATTTAAAAAGCATTGAAGCTAGTGCTGTGCGGTATACCGAAATTTCGGTGTTTTATCGGTGTTTAATTGGAGTTCATTTCAGTTACCAGATAGTACTATTTCCACATAATTCCTGTAGCCTAAAACTGACATGTGGCACACGACAGCTAGAGGGGAAAGATGTGACGAGCTGAGCTACACTGTAACGGCGTTGCTCCCCACTGGTTTGCACAAACAATAGTGGAGCTTCCAGAACAATGACTGTCTGTTTGCATCAATACAGTTTAGTTTACACGAACAATTTAGCTCTCGTGACATATAATAATAATAAGTAATTCACTGAAAAATAAAAACACGGGTTTTTATTACAATTGAAACGTTTTTCAACCGAAATTAACCACTAGCTGCTCAGCACGATTTTACCTTCCATATAAACAACCGTCTAATAACAAAACTAGCCTTAAAAACGCTCATTACAGCGACTGTCACGTGGAACACCTTAAGAGTTGTTTTACCTCCCAGCCTTTGTGATGATCATTTCCGTGCCGATGTCGTGGAAGCGCTTCCACAAGTCCGCGCACTGCAGCTCCACCTGAATTTCTTCCATGGAGGCCGTGGGCGAGGGCTCGCACGCAGCGGGGGCCAGGTCGGCACTGGAGCCGAACGAGCACGGCGTTCTCTCCGCTAAACCCTCGCCGTCGGAGCCAGGACTGGCTTCGGAATCTGCAGATGGCAGCAGAAGTTAATAAGATCATTATAAACTGGAGAAGGGAAGGGCGGAGGAGCTCGTGCCCACTGATATTATCAAGGGCGGGAACCACATCACCTGCTGAACACGACTAAGGTTCGCTCGGTCAATCAGGACATTAGTAAAAGTAAATCAAATCTATTTTATTTGCAATCATGTTTTGTGTTTAAACGGCTAGGTGCGTACATGTGAATACCCCCCAAAAAACCAGAACACAGACAACACACGTATATATTTTAAAGCAAAATATTTTTATATCAGCCTATTCGGTAGTCTGGCATTGCCCTGTTTAACTACAACCGCTCACTTCTACAGCGAAAAGAACGGTAGCATTAAAATGTTTCTTAATCGCTACACGCGAATGTTGTCCACGCCGAAAAAATGTTTGTTGAATCCTAAGCCTTATAAACAAAAGATTCTTTTTATCTTATATAGTCAAATCCTCTGGCCACGGGGACGAGCTCAGACACGTGACCAACTCTTTTAGCTTATCTCAGGTTGCATTACAAATACGACAAAAATGGTTGTTGAAAAAATATCATGAGAATTAACAAATGTTTTATCAAATGATTACAAAAGTACATTTTAGATGATACGCGTTAAGTGACAGGTGCGTTACACACAAATAAAAGTAAATAAAAATAGATTAAGAAAGAGCTATAAATGCATGTTTAGAATTTATGTTTAAAATAAATAAAGCATTCAGTCTTGAGTCTCGAGACCAATATGAAACATGATAAATTTGGAGAGAATTCGAGATTTATTATGAGCGATAGTTTTTTTTTTATTTACGCGTCTCATTTCTCCTGGCGCTGTGCACAGACGCTGTTCACATGAGTGGGATTTTTTGCCATTATGCATAACGCAAATGAGCCTTCACACACGCGGGGTTGCGAACGCAATGGCTAACAGCCCGAACCGCTGCGTAGAGCGCGCGCACACATGCCGCAGCGGATCCCTCTGAGGACACGCGAGAGGGTATTGAAGCCGCGTGATCGTGGCCACGCCTCAGAGAGGAGAGAGTTTTCATCATCTTCCATTCTGAGGTCATCGGTTTGCTTATCTGAGTGACTCTACTGTCTCCATTTTCTCCTTTTCACACGCGCGAGTATGTGTGTTGATGACCAAGTGCTCGAGAGCTCTCACCTCTGTCGGTCGTGTGGTGCCGTTTCAGTGCTGCTGTCATCACGCTAGGACTCTCTCTACTCTCTCTACTCTATCCATTTCCTGAACACAAGTTCATCCGTCCCAAGTATCCTCTGCCAACTTAATATAAGAAACAGTAAACGAGCTTTAAACCAGCGCCAAGGTTTAGCCGACAGTATTCAGAGCAGCTGGTGCTGAAAGACTTCAAATGCCACTGAAATATACGGACATAAAAATCGTAAGTAAAACTGTAATACCTCATCCGAAAACGACACTCCAGTAACCTGAATACAAAAGCAAATGCCCTGGATAAATAGACACGGGCCGTAACGTCCTGAATGGCCGGAGTTCAAACAAGCTTCTGATCAGCGAGAACCACTTGGAAGCTGAGTGGTGAAACTACCGGTAGTTAGGTAACAGGCACCAGGGCCCGCCAGGACAGGCTGCATGCAGGCCCGCGAACGGTGTCACTGATCTCAGATCAGCACGTTTGGTAAACTGACGTGTGAAGATCGGAAAAAATATTATGTTGAATGTTGTTGGTGCATCTATTGTGTGGTTGTAATGCTCGCGTAAGAGTTTTATCGCAACTCTCTTTCATGAAAATACAGTTAAACAAACAAACAAAACCCAAATCTATGACTAAAAACGAGCACCAAGGCGTGCGGTTTCAGCGCCAGCGGTAACAGCTCAGCACGCCAACTTGACACGGCGCTAATTAGTTTGCTATCAGATTTCTGAAAAACAGCAATGAATATTTAAGGCATTTTTACGAAGTAGGTTACAGCTATGAACTCAGAGTGAATTCATGCACTGAACTGAACTGAACTTATGAAGGGCGTTTTTTTTTACTGGCGAACGAGGCGATTTAGTAAAAGCATGGAAATTAAGAGTAATTCAATGCAGCGAGAGAAGCACCTGTTTCCGCAGGATTGAATTCAATCGCATGTAAGAAGGAGGTCATCAGAATCAAGAGGAAACTCCCTTTGCGCGCACATCTGTCGCCTTTCATTACATCCTTCTTTGTGTGAGACTCAAAGGGAAAACAAAAATCTGATTATTCAGATGACACTGTTTACACAAAGTTACTTAAAGTGAAGTTACTTTTTTATCCTGGAACCTCAAATATAGAACCATTTCTGCGAGAGGACGTGTATTCAAATATTCCTAATTGTAGTAAAATGCAAAAAGCGCTCACCAAAATTCACACATCACAAGAGAATACATCACCACGGCAATAAAGAGGAAGTGCGATTTTCAAACCCCATTAAAATAACAACAGACTTAATCAACAATGTATAAATATGAAATAGAGACCTGAGTTTGATTTAGCGGATGAAGACTGTTATTTATTTTCAAAATAATGACATGAAGAGAAGTTTGTTAACCGCTACAACAAATTTCTTAATATGATTTCTATTTTGTGTGCCTAACGTGTTAAATATAATGCAAACTCCATTGCAAAATATTTAATTGCAAAATATTTTAAATTGTTAGAAAGATTATAATGTCTCCGGCAAGCGTGTAGGGAATTGCACACACCAAAGGGACTAGAAAAGATCTTCCCTTTTCCACGCTCCTCCGACCCCCCAGCGGCAGGGAACCCTAGCATTCGTTTTTGTTTAGTAGATAAATGTTACCGAAATTCAGGTTAGTGACCCTAATTTCAGTGACATTCCAGTTAAAGACTTGTTTGTCCCCGTGCGAACATGTGTATCAGAACAGTAAGCTCGCGGGAGTAACCTCCGCGCTTAACCCACAACGGCACAAGCGCTCCTAAACACACTGCTCAGTCAGATTAATCTGAAATACACTCGTGCGAATCAAAACAACTCGTATGAGTATGTAGATATTTTTTAGAACTTTACGTAGTAAGTTTGCACTACGTAAGGCACGTAGTGCAAAAAAAAATAAATAAAAAATTCTCCCAGACAATATAAACGTCCTGGGTCAAACAGTTAGCCATCTCTGTTAAACAGCCTGTTCGGAGGAGTGTCAAACTCACAACCTACCATAGCCTGCTGAAAAAAACGAGTCTGTTGAATGTCGCCTAAAAACGTAATATAATTCAGAACAATGTACTCATTAAAGAGGCTAGACTGGAAATTCAAGATTTAAATTGGTTCATCTAAATTCAGAGCCTTTTAAATTTATTTGCATCCGAAAACGGGTGCGATAATCTGGTGTGCGAATTAGTGTTTGACATTTTACGGGCAGCTTTTAACAACAATTACACGGCCTCATGAACAACAGTCGTGTAAACACACTCAGTGTTTCCAGTGTTGACATAATTCAGTGGCTCCTAACAACGTTGATCCCTCACGAAAAGGACCGACTAGCACATCGTTGTATCTCCATTCCACGATAATTTTGAAGTACTAATTAAGTAATTTACTTTGCCAATCACAAGTGATTTGTTTATTAGACAAAGATGATCATGAACCGTGAAAATGTTCTTTTCTACCTGTTCGTTTATTTATCAAGTTTTAAATAAACAGGTTTAATGAAATGATTATTCGCACGATATTGGCCTACTCACCACTTTAAGAACGCCAGGAAAGCGCTGCTCTTTGAATGTTACATTTTTTTCAAACCCTCTTCAGTTTTTCGTAAGATCAGAAAAACAATATTGACATCACATTTATTTTAAAATAAATTAAATGTATTGTGGTAATAAAAAAATGACCTGAACATCTACTGAATGGATCGGCATTAGCCTGTTGGAGGCGACGTGTCGTTTGACCTGATGGCAGACGTTCCTGAGGCAGGACTAATGGAGTGATGACGAGCGTTGCAACAGTTGAACGGTACGAATGAATCTGGAAAACACGCGCACGCACGCAAGCGCATGCATGTCTGATTTCTTAAACTCGCAAGCACACGCGCGAGGCCTACTCGGAGATTATTCGGAACGTCTCACATAGTTAGACTGTCAAACGTGAAGAAAAACAAACTCCTAACCAGAGTGACCGTAGAAATGGGAGGGGGTTGGTTACTTGGTCGGACGGAAATGTTGGTATATTAATGTGCACAAGGCACTTTAAAACACGACCTTCATTTAATTTTCATGCGAAACAAAACGTAAAAAGTTTAAGTGTCGTATTTTATGATGGAGGCCAATTAACGTTCGTTGAAAGGTTCAGTTTAGTACCATAGAGGCTCTGCTTAAAAACCGAGACCTCTGAGGAAAGTCCTGATTCTGAAGCCCTCCAGTTCTAATCTAACTCTGACCTCTGACAGAGGTGCGTGGACGTTTAGAGCAATAACTACAATTTAACGTTATTTCTTTCACCTTTAGATTTAAATGCAAGACAACCGGAAATCAGATTTTAATTACTGCCGATTTTTAATTAATGCCGTAATTTAAATAAATGCACGCGAGCCTTTAACAGGTTTTAAAGTTAGGTTTAAATTAGGTTTTAGGTGAGATTAGGTTTATTTAGATTAGATGATTAAATTATCATTTCACTGATTTAATTTTATTTGACTCTTTTTAGTAATTCTAACCTAATTTCACAGTGTTACTGTCGCATCTGTGCATGTATGGCATTTTGAACTAAAGCCCCATCCGTTAAGAGTCTGCACGAATGAAAAATAAGACTTCAGATCTACAGGATTTGCAGGCCAGCGGATCGGGCCTGCTTTCCTGCAGGACTCTTCTGACTTTTAAGTAATAACTACTTTTTACATCACGTTGTCCCCAGATTTAAAAAACGTGCTCTTAACCACAGACTTTATGCAGAAAATCTTTTACGCGGAGCGCGTGACAAATTTAAGTAGCCAAAGAAAATGTCTCGTTAAGCACTAACCCGGATCGATATCCAGGCAGTGTGTCGGATCCTCGCCGTCTCCTAATTGTCCGTTGGTAGCGAGATTCTCCATAGATAGCTCCAGCTCTTTCGCCTCCCAGCCGCGGAGCTTTCGCTTCTTGTTTGTCCCGATCAGGGCTTCTACCGAAAAGGCGTGCGCTCTGGAACTCAGCGCTGCGGCAGATCGCCTCCTGTCACTCATTTCTCCCGCAACAAATCCAGCGGAGAACAAATAAAACACCTCCGGGCGGTAGCGAGCAGAGGAGCGACGCGCAAGCACGACGTTTGTAACGGTTTACAAAGGTCTCCGATGGTGAAAGTAATCCAAACGAATGTCTAATTTGTACTTTTTAGGCGGCTGAAAACGTAAGAGGCCATTCCTAAAGAGCATTCGTTGGCGCAATATCTCGCTCGAGACTGGATTTTGCTCATATATCTCGCTGTTTTGTGACTCCACTAAGACTTTCTACTCCTCTTTTCTCTGTCTTTCTTCCTCTCTTCTGATTGATACTCACTTCTGGAGAACTTTTTTTTCGAAGAGCTAAGGGCAACCCTCTAACTCCCTGTCAAATCCAGCGCGTCCAATGAGAAACGTGGAATGAGAAAGAGCCAAAAAATGTCGTCCAATAGTAAAGGAGGGCAATAACAAGTCCGGGTGAAGGAACTTCCAGCTGGACCACAGGACTTGGCGAAAGAAACACCGCCGACCTCACAGTAATGTATAGGTTTGCTTTTAAAAGTGCTTTTGCTTGGAACGAACGTTAAGGAAACGCAGTAAAATTATCTTATTGTCGAATGTTTCCAGCTAAAACAGCAGAGTCTTTGCTGGGAAAATGTCCAATTTTGGTGTATATTCACAAAAACTTTCACCTTAATAATACGCGCGCCCTCGCTGTATTAGAGCAACATTTCTCATCTCAGATTTATCAATTGCTAAACAAAAGACAACAAATCTATAACATATATCACCTCATACCGTAACCGAATTATTACTGTATTTGTATACATCACTACTGTATTTTGTCTACACGCTCGTAAATTATTATCCAGTATTTATGAAGCGCGTGATCCGTCCCTTACACGTGTAAATGTGGTGGTTTTACGCATTTACATACTCCACTAGACTTGAACCCTGAATTCATTATAAAAGGTACAAAGGACTAATAATTCCTATATGAGAACTATTTTAATGTATGTTAAATAAACATTTATTCGAATTAATGCGGTATTCGCTACATTTTATATTACAATAACCGCAAAACAAGTTTAAAGTTGACGGTAATGGTTAAATATGTTTCCGTTGAGAAAGATGTGTAACTAATTCTGAACGAAGCGCTCAGTCTTTCTGTACCGGATAGATTCTACATTTAGCAGTATAACAGAAAGACATGACACGAAGTAAACGGTGAACCCACACTACAGTCCAGAGATGATCACAATGCACGAACAAAACGTGCTTGTAAATAATATATATTTGAAAAATATATTAGTGACTGACTACAGTAAAAATGAAACATTTTTAGAATGGCTGCTGTAAAAACGGCCTTTTATCATAACGCTTAGTGCGACCAGGTACAAAGCTGGTCTTGAAAGCGTTCAACTGCGAACAGAAGCGAAGAAAATCTAGGTTAGTACAGATGAATAAAACGCGACTAATACATAAACAAACAACCCCTCCCAAAACCAACTTTAAGATCCAGGCCTAGAAAGGGAACCTTATCTGAGATTTACATTAAAAAAGTAACTATAATGCTTGTCAGGTAGAGAGAACCACTGGAAATAGTGATGGTATTTTTACGCAAACAGCGTTAAAATTCGATTAGAACAGAGACGCCGAGCAAATTGCAGTTTAATGAAGAGTTTACGTATTATTTCGTTATAGAAACGCAGATATTTTATAACATCAGTTACCACTTCGTTTTTCGTTTCTGTAAACAATTAGAAGGCCTTATTAATTATAATTTTACTGGAACGAAAAGTCCGTGAATTCGAATAATAGTTTTCCTTCATCAGAACAGGTCGGCTTGGATATTTTTTGTGTTCGCCAAAAGCAACTTATATTGTAGTGAACGAGGACGTATGATATGCACTGAATGGTAGAAAATACAGTAATCTTGTTCGGGTCTGGGGAAAAAAGATACGGTTAAATTCGGTATAATTAAAAGCTTACGTGTTAATATTTTGAGAACAAAATATCAACTATATGACGTTAAGGGATAAACGAGCTTTTGAAGAAGGAGCGAGTGACGTACAAAATACGAATGAAAGAATGAATTCGAATTAACACGTTTGTAGATTATATGATGTTTAAATGGGGACTGTGATGAAGAAACGAAAATGTCGGAGATGGGGGAAAAATAACACCTCGCTGACTGTAAATACCCGATTGTTATTATTCAATCGACAATGATTATTTCTTGTGCTTTTTCCAGAGCGCTGCACCGCGGGCAGTAGAGCGGACTGTGCAGTAGAGCGCGGGCAGTAGAGCGGACTGTGCAGTGCCCCCTGTCGTGCTACCACTGAAGGTCGAGTACATCACGCGCTATCACATAAGGTCGAGTGCATGTTCCGGCTTTTACACAGACTACTGACGTACCTGTATCTTGTACTAGAGTAATCAACAACTGAAAGTCAGATCACACCAGTGGGTTAAGCGGCGACAAAACGATTTATTGTCATTCAGTAAGAAAAAGGACTTGAAGCCTGAACTGTAAGAACTACACGTGAGCAATCTGGACTTGAAGCCTGAACTGTAAGAACTATACGTGAGCAATCTGGATCGCACGCTATCACGTCATTCACCCGTAATATCAGATCGTTATTTACAGATGGAACTGTGCAAACACGAAGACTAAGAATGCGCTCAGAACTCTGTAACGTGGACAATGGACATCTTAAAAAACAAATAACCTATTGTGAATATAAATGTCTAATAAACCAAATCAATTATAAGAAAACAACAATCAAAACAACTACGAGTAGACCGGCAGTATACCAGCGACCATCACACACACACACACACACACACACACACATACACAAAACTCCCATCAGAAGAAAGCTGCGCGACGTCATTGCACGCCCAGCCTATACAGATATGGACTGCACTGCCTCACTGAAGCAAACGGTGCCATTCACGAAACCGCTATCCTGCACACATGCCCGACAGTGTTCGGCCAATGCCGAAGATCCTCGTAATTCACTACATTACACTACATAATTATCCAGGCGGGGGAAAAACGACAGACAACTGAATTACTGCATTTTACTAGACTGAAAAGTAATTGCCCGGTACGATTTACACACCGCACGGACTAATCTTCACATTTCCAGGAACCTAAAACATATTCGATTTTTCTGTGCCGTTGGGCGCAGCTCCATTCATGGAAACTATTTCAATTGTGCTTTCAAGAAACGGTGGAAATATATGGAAGGGACTTACAATAATGTTTACTTAAACAACTTTTAAATATATGACTGCTTTATATTAACAGAAAAGCACAGCACTGATTTAAGATTAAAATAACAAACAATGCGACTTCTCACGCCCTGAAAGAAAAACTGAATCATACGGTGAAACTAATATTACTAACTACCTGGGACATGTACTGTTAAATAAATTACAGCTGGTGAAATCATATGTAGATTAATGACCACGAAGATTTACGAGAAGCCTCTACAATTTCGAACGTTTTCGATATAAAAGTGAGCCCTGTAAATTTATACGTGCATTTAATCCTGACAGTACTTTCCACTCGCTGGACGATTTATTTTTTCAATCGACCGGAAAAAGGGAATTCTGGCGGCAGCATCTGCCGCGAATCATACCAGCATTTTTACAAGTTCCACTGAGTGCTAAGCCAGCAGGTTTATCAGCTCACACGGCAGTGTGTTTGGGAAGACGTGGAGGTAACGCGGAGGTAACGTGGACGTAACGTTTGACTGGTTTTGCCTAGTAACTTTATAAAAACAGGCATACTGCATTTATTTAGACTACGTCTATTATTTGTAAGGGATTTTACAAAGAATTACATACAACGGTTTGGATGCTCTAGGATCTCATTCAACTAAAAGAAAAAAAGAAGCTCTCAGTTTGAACTTCTTCATCCTAAATACTTCTGGCAAAGAGAATTAGTGATGCATCTGTTTATTTGATCTAATGTGGACCAAGATGGAGGAATGAAGTTGTTACAGAGGATCAGTGTATTACAGAGGATCAGTCTATGTTCAGTGTATTTCCACCCACTGGCCACCAGCACTGCTGGAACCCTCTGATAGACTTTGTCAAGTGTACAGTGTCATCGGGTCTAGGCCAGAATCGAGACCAGAACTCTGCACAGACCAACACTACTGTTGCTCATCGTGTTAAGTGTGTGTAGATCGATGGATGTTATACACAAGATCAAATACAAAAGGAAAAGAATAAACAACTTACAACAGTAGAACACACACACACACACACAGACTAAACAACTTAGAATAATAGAACATATATATACACATCCATACACACACACACACAAACACACACAGACTAAACAACTTAGAATAATAGAACATATATATACACATCCATACACACAAACACACACAGACTAAACAACTTAGAATAATAGAACATATATATACACATCCATACACACACACACACACTTTTTTGTTTGGGTAAAAGCCAGAGGTAGTACTTTTACATCATAAACCCATTAAATCTTTAGATCTGTCCATCTCTGTCCCAGTATGATGAACATACACACCTGCAAAGGGTTGATTTGTTTTTGTTTGTATTTGATCAAGTGTCTCCCCGTGATAACCCCACCCACCGTAAGCTCTCAGGAGAACCCCACCCTCTTCCGGACCTCCTCCATCACGGGGGCGGCCAGTTCGCGAGCTTTTCTTGCCCCCACATCCAGCACGCCCTGCAGGTGGTCCCTGTCGGCCCTCAGCCGCTGAGTCTCTTCCCGCAGGGGCCGCAGTCTTTCCACCACAGCCTCAGCCACCAGGCGCTTGTATTGCCCCGTGTCCAGACCCCTGGCCTGTCTCAGCACGTCTTCCACGGTGCACCCGCTCACAGCAGCGTGCACTGAGACCAGATTGGACACGCCCGGACGCTTCTCAGGGTCAAAGGTCACTTCCGATATAAAATCTGTCAGTGCTCGGCGGATCTTGAGGACGATGTCGTCGGGGGTGTCGGTAAGGAAGATGGTGGCCAGCTTCTGAGGGTCGGACTTCGACATCTTAGAGGTGGGGTCTCTCAAAGATTTAACCTTTCGTGTCGAACCTGTGAGAGAAAAAACGGGTTTGAGATGTCAGGGCAGATTTTGCTGTTAACAAAATGAGAGTTGACCATCACAGAAGGGGCTATGAATCCAAAGGAATCTCTGAGACACGGCGAATTTAAACACAACCACTCAGTAAAACAGTCGTCATTCACACCAATGTTACGTAGTGGCCAGATAAAGTTTCTTCAAACAAAACGCTGTCTGTGAGGAGAACAAGACATGTGTGCTGCTGTCCTGATCTCCTCGTCGCTAACAGCAGGTAGTGTGTTCATGTAGCTTCAGGTTAGGCTGTCGGACAGTTCCAGATCCTCCATGCCACACGAGATCTGGGGCAGAACTATTTATATGAACCAAATCATGTAACTGGCATTCTTGCAGAGAGTCTCCATGACAACAGCCATCCCAGCTTCCCTCCCTGTTCATTCTGTGGTGTTTAATGTCTGTCTGAGGAAACCTCTCAGGCCATTATCAGACTCTAACACAGACTCGAGACGAAGGGCATGCGTCTTTAATCAAAGCACCACTGCATGCATGATTGATCTCACATTGTGCTCTTATTGTGCTCTTATGGCGATAATTACAGAGCATGAAAGGGTGCAGCTCAAAGGAAAGTTCTCCCGGCAACACTTCCTCCATGTGGGAGTGCGAGCGAGCGTGCGTGCGACTCAGCTTACACACATGATGATATGATCAGATATGAAAATCCACATCCTGAAGTTTCCTGCTGCTCACGGCCCTCAGATCTCACTGCTCACAATCTGGATATAACGAACAACCTCTCCCATCTCCCCCTGCTGGGTGACGTTTCTCATTAGTTCATAAACCCCAGTGTTGATGTCTTCAGCCCTGGACCTCCACATCTCTTCCTCCTTGTTTACAAGCAGATAATCTGGTCGTTAATTGAACAGTCAGTGTAATTGAACAGTCAGTGTAACTGAACAGTCAGTGTAACTGAACAGTCAGTGTAATTGAACAGTCAGTGTACGGTAATTGGTCGACCTCGTCATCATGCCTGATTCCTGGGTAAAGGGAGGATGTTCATGCCTGATTCCTGGGTAAAGGGAGGATGTTCGATGTGTAGCATCTGGACTGTGTTACAGGGCTGTGTTACAGGACTGTGTTACAGCACCTGTGTTTAACCACTTTGCTTTGGACATCCTTCTCATCAACTGAGCTGGCAGCTGCAATTAATGAAGTAACATTTAAAAAAGACAAAATGAACGTTTCAGCTTTTCCTGCAGATACGCTACGAGAGACAGAGAGCTGGTTTCTTTGTCTTTGTCGTAGTTGGATTAAAATTATTTTTGTCAAATGCAACAAACATCTACAGGTTGAACAGAGTACTGCACATTTTATTTAAAGTTCCCAAAGAAAGTGGGTTCATGAGAAAAGAAGATCTCGTCTAATAGACCAGAGAAGAACCAGCACTGCCAGAAACTGCTGTCCTCCATTCCTTCTGAAGAGGAGCTGTAAACGTAAATGTAAATAACAGTTGTTATGTTTGTGAAGATTGGCACAAGGCTTGGGTTTATGCCAGTGTACCCAACCATCTGAACTGAAACATCCTTCAGAAATCAGAAACACGCTTAATGTAAACAATGAGGCACTACACCACAACACAGCAATTGTTGGTACTGATAATCACATCACATGCAACTCCTCGTAAACATCCATGTAGTAAAAATTGCTTTCTCATGCCCAGATGTGCCTAGAACCCCCTAAGCAACCATGCAGGTCCAGGTTAAGAATGTTCAGAAACACCCACACCCACAACCACACACACCCACACCCACGAACGGTCTAAACCGTCCTCTCCCTCTGGTAAGGGCATGTGAACTCCACCATATGCACCCAGAGGCCCCCCCACCACCACCACCCGAAGCCTTTAGCTCCCAGAGTGTGACGTGAACAAGTCCTGCCGTTACTCTGTGAACCAGATCCCGGCTGCGAAGCGTCCACTCACCGAGCAGGGCGTGGGGCTCAGGGAACAGCTCCCCGTGTCTGGTGTTGAAGATGCGTGCCAGATCCTGAGCCAACTCCAGATGCTGTACCTGGTCTTCACCAACTGGGACATGTGTGGACCTGCACGCAGTGAATGAACATCATCTAGCAGCAGCATGGCAGTCAGTAGCAGGCAGCAGACTCAGAGATGACAGGAGAAGTGGGCGTGGTCTTACTTGTAAAGCAAGATGTCAGCAGCCTGTAAGACTGGATAGATATAGAGACCAACACTTCCTTCATCCTTCTGTTTACTCTTCATCTGACAGGAGAGATGAGAGTTGAGAGAAATACAAACCAAATACTAGAAGAATGGGGAACATCTCACGGAGTGACCTCATGTGGGGTGTGTGTGTGTGTGTGTGTGTGTGTGTGTGGAGAAGAGTGACCTCACGTGGGGTGTGTGTGTGGAGGAGTGTGTGTGTGTGTGTGTGTGTACGGAGAAGAGTGACCTCACGTGGGGTGTGTGTGTGTGGAGGAGTGTGTGTGTGTGTGTGTATGGAGAAGAGTGCGTCTCGGGGCGAGTGTCTCTCTCACATTAGCGCTGTATGGGTTACATTCGGAGAACATTTTCCACCATGTTTCATATGCACTCAGCTGTAAACAGCCTACAGCAGCACAAACCGACTGCCTGAGCAAACCTCGCTCGCTCGCACGCTCGCACGCTCGCACGCAGCCGAGCTGGCACCAGAACACAGCCCAACACATGTAGTCGCTTCATGGTTCTCATTACACAACAAAGAGACGAAGCACAATGACTTATACATGAGGTTTTGGGGCTTTTTCTGGTTAAAATAACAGAAACGGGTTCAACAGAGGATGCCGTGTTTGGTATTTATTTTAAATCCATCTAATGGGGCGGGGTTTCCCCGGCACAGGTACCTTCCACTGAGGCAGGTGACGTAGTCTCGGCATGCTGGTGAGGCAGCCCAGGATCCAGCACAGCTCGGCGTGTTCCCACACCTGCACAGGTTAAACACATCCAGTCAGTCGTGCACACAAGAGGGGGACAGTGATGGAGCGATACCAAAAACTTTGGTACCGATACCAGCTTTGATATCTCGGTAATCGATATCAAATAGATTATTAAAGATTACATGCAGTCTGTTTATCTGGGGGTAAAAAAAAAAGTGTTATTAGCCAGGACTTGAATCAGTATGTAATGTGCATAAATACAGAAACATTCAGGATGAATAACTGCATTATGGCTCAGAGGCCATGTTTAGTTTGTAAACAAATGGAATACAAAGTCTTTTAAATACGGAAAATATGCTAAATGGTAGAATAATGGTTGAAAAATGTGTCAGTCCATATTTTATACCATGAACCTCTACTGGGAAACGTCTTGTAACAACAGTCGAGTCACTCCACCCCCTCTATGTGGCTGTGAGAAGAATAACAGAACACACTCCCACCCTCCACCCCTAACAGGTGCCCAGCAGGGGCCTCTTCTCCATCCTGTCTAATAAGGTTAATGCCATTATTAGGACTAGGACCAGGACTAGGACCAGGTCTCTGATGCTTCAAAACAGCCAATTAAAGAAGCTTCACTCTAAAACCATGACTTTGAGCCTTCTGCACCCTGCCAAAAAGTGTTTGTGCGTTTGTATGTGTGTGTGTATGTGTGTGTGTCTGTGTGTATATGTGTGTGTGTGTGTGTATGCGTGTGTGTGTGTATCTTTGTGTGTGTGTGTGTGCGTGTCTGTGTATCTTTGTGTGTCTGTGTGTATGTGTGTGTGTCTGTGTGTGTGTATGTATGTGTGTGTGTGTGTGTGTGTAGGGGCAGGACACACAATCCTTCATCTTTAGAGGATCAGGGTTTATGGATGTTGGCGACACGACCATCATCTCCTGCACTGACAGAAGGAATCTGCAGAGGGACATAAACCAGAGCAGTGAATGTAAAAAGGGATTTTACATTACACCGCAGAGCGACATATCGGTTACTGGCAGATAATCTGTGTGTGTGTGTGTGTGTGTGTCAGACTGGGGGACGCAGCCATGAACGAGTGCTGCTGGTGTGGGGGTGGCTAGGCTAGCGGTTTAAATGCTTTCATCGTACACAGCACTGTGGAGCCGCATCATCAAAGTAACTCAGGACGAGTCAGTAAAACTCCAGGGTGCCGAAGAGAGATGTTGATTATTCTTCAGTCTGATCAACTGCTCAGGAGAGAGGAGAGGGAGCATCCAACAGCATGTACACACCGTCTCACTCTGCTCTGTGGATATTGCTCCGTTAAAAGGGGTATAATTTCAATCTCTCCCCAACACACACACACACACACACACACACACCGCGTGAAGTGTCTCACTTAAGATGCGATTGATTTCAGCTTGTCACCATTTTTTCAATGAAGTCAAGTATTTTCTTTGGGCAGTAATTGTATTTGTACATGTGGAACAGTCATGAGCCCTGTGTTCAATGGGAGGTCGTCAGCACTGCCAAGATATGTGGCATGAAGTTAAACTGCACAAAAAAGTAAGAGTTCACATGACTGCGTGTGTGTGTGTGTGTAAGAGCATCTCTCTTCTGCCATGTCCAACACACAACCAGCAGTTAATAGGAAAAACGGGTGATTACAGGCGTCCTTCAGAAAAGCAGGGATACCTGTGAGAAGCTCCACCATCCAGTGGAAGGAGAAGGTAGCAGAGCTGCCAGTTTATGTGGCTTCCTTTGAAGTCATTGGTGGAAATGATTCTGGGGTTTTTTTCGCCGATTGGTGGAAATGATTCTGGGGGGTTTTCGCCGATTGGTGAAAATGATTCTGGGGTTTTTTCTCCGATTGGTGGAAATGATTCTGGGGGGTTTTCTCCGAGTGTTTGTAGAGCTCACCGCGACGACAGAGCTCGGTTTAGTCAAACAAGCAGCTGGAAGACCTCAATTAAATCAACATTTAGTGATGGCAGTGATTCTCACAGACTTGTTCAACATGATAAATCAATCTGGAGCTGCTTTTACAACAACGGTTAAAAATCCATCTACCCATTCCTAGCTGACTTAAAAAAAGATTAAAAAAAAAAAAACAACTAAATACTGAGCCGCCTTTGTCCTGCCACATCTGTGCACGTCTGAGACTATTTTGTAGTGTATACTGCATTAATTTATTCATATTTTTCCAATTTTATGCAATATTTTATTTCCCATACTATCCAAGGAACATATTGTAGCAGTTCATTTAGGACAACTGCGCTAATCGGGGAGGAGGCCCATTTGCATTCCAAGCATAACTAACCAATCACAGCTAAACATCTCCGCATTTCCAATCACAGCTAAACATCTCTGTGGTATTGCATATTGGTCCCATTTGTTTTTTCTGGCACAAACACAAACGCTGATGGAGAATTTCTGCTCATCTGCCCTTCAGACCAGCCTGTCAAGAGCTTTACTGAGACAAGTGTCTGCTGCTGAAGCACACTGGACTCGTCATCGTCATGGTGATGAAGCAGTCTGAGATGACGTGTTTTGAAGCATGGGGCTTCATCATGATCACAGCAGATGGTAAACAGACACCTTCAATGGCTGAACCATTCCCCACACCATTACATCATTGGTACCAGTGTGAATTCAGGTCTATAGGCAGACCCAAACCAGACTGGCTCCAGAGGTTCTAATTGGGTCCAGGGGTTCTGATTGGGTCCAGGGGTCCCATGTGATTACCAATGTGGCATTCAGAATAACTGCTCTAGCAGTGTGGTAGAGTGATTATTCTGAGTTCCACACAGATAGAGTGATTATTCTGAGAGCCATCCTGATGCATTGTGGGTGAGAGAGGTCAGACGAGGACACTGCACCAGTGCAAGGCGTGTCCACCTGCACAGCCACTGAACTGCTGATGTTATGCACCATGCTGTGTTAAACTGCTGATGTTATACTGTATTAAACTCTACTGCTGTACACTGGAAAAAAGAATAATGCACTGGATACAAACAACTGGTACTAATAACGCTGCGGTACTAATAACGCTGCGGTACTAATAACGCTACGGTACTAATAAGTGTGCAGTACTAATAACGCTTCGGTACTAATAACGGTGCGGTACTAATAACGGTGCGGTACTAATAACGGTGCTGTGGTACTAATAACAGTGTGGTACTAATAACAGTGTGGTACTAATAACGGTGCGGCGGTACTAGTAACGGTGCGGCGGTACTAATAACGGTGCGGTACTAATAACGGTGCGGTACTAATAACGGTGCGGTGGTACTAATAACGGTGCGGTGGTACTAATAGTGGTGCGGTGGTACTAATAGTGGTGCGGTACTAATAACGGTGCGGTGGTACTAATAACGGTGCGGTGGTACTAATAACGGTGCGGTACTAATAACGGTGCGGTACTAATAACGGTGCGGTGGTACTAATAATGGTGCGGTGGTACTAATAACGGTGCGGTACTAATAACGGTGCGGTACTAATAACGGTGCGGCGGTACTAATACCGGTGTGGTACTAATAACGGTGCGGTACTAATAACGGTGCGGCACTAATAACGGTGCGGCCGTACTAATAACGGTGCAGCGGTACTAATAACGGTGCGGTACTAATACCGGTGCGGTGGTACTAATGACGGTGCAGCAGTAATACCGGTGTGGTACTAATAACGGTGCGGTACTAATAACGGTGCGGCGGTACTAATAACGGTGTGGTACTAATAACGGTGCGGCGGTACTAATAACGGTGCGGCCGTACTAATAAAGGTGTGGTACTAATAACGGTGCGGTGGTACTAATAACGGTGCAGCACTAATAACGGTGCGGTGGTACTAATAACGGTGCAGCACTAATAACGGTGCAGCACTAATAATGGTGCGGTGGTACTAATAACGGTGCAGCACTAATAACGGTGCAGCACTAATAACGGTGCAGTGGTACTAATAACGGTGTGGCGGTACTAATAACGGTGTGGCGGTACTAATAACTGTGCGGTACTAATAACGGTGCGGTACTAATAACGGTGCGGCGGTACTAATAACGGTGCGGCGGTACTAATAACGGTGCGGTGGCACTAATAACGGTGCGGTACTAATGACGGTGCGGTGGTACTAATAACGGTGCAGCACTAATAACGGTGCAGTACTAATAACGGTGCGGCCGTACTAATAACGGTGCGGCGGTACTAATAACGGTGCGGTGGTACTAATAACGGTGCGGTGGTACTAATAACGGTGCGGCCGTACTAATAACGGTGCGGCAGTACTAATAACGGTGCGGCGGTACTAATGACGGTGCGGCGGTACTAATGACGGTGCGGTGGTACTAATAACGGTGTGGTACTAATGACGGTGCGGTGGTACTAATAACGGTGCGGCCGTACTAATAACGGTGCGGCCGTACTAATAACGGTGCGGCCGTACTAATAACGGTGCGGCGGTACTAATGACGGTGTGCCATTTCCTTCATCCTCCTTGTTTGAGGTTCACAGGAACTGAAACTCTGGACCACAGTCTGCACAAATGTATGCAGTTCTCTGCTGCCACACAATTAGCTGATTGGATGTACAGGTGTGTTGTACTCAGGCAGGAGCAGGAAAGACTGACCATAGACTGCTGGAAGAGGATGGCGCGCTCGGGGTTGACGCCACATGCTAGCAGACTGGCTGTCATGTCGAGGACACTGTCCCGCAACAGCCGGGGGTCCTGCGGCTGTGTGATGGAGTGCAGGTCCACGATGCTGTACAGGACAGAAGTGTATTGGTTCTGCAGAGCCACCCAGCTTTCCAGAGCGCCCAGGTAGTTTCCCAGGTGAGGGACACCAGTGGGCTGGATCCCTGAGAAGACCCGCCCACTAGCAGGACCCTGCGGGACAGAGAGAGACAGGACGTGTCACAAGCCAAGAACAACCATGCTGGGAGTAAAGCTTGGCCTGTCTGAGAGGTAAAGAACACAGGAGTGAGGCAGGAAGCCAGTCCAGGGACCCTAAAGAGAGACAGACACATAAAAACGACAAAAGTAAGGGAAGGAGGAATGTATCAGGGAGAAGAGACCCAAGAGTCGAGGCCTTTAAAACGAGAGAGTGAGTCAGAGGAAAGAGGCACCTGCAGACAGCCTCTCACAGAGCCAGGAGGAGAGAGGAGTCCTGCACAGCGTTTTACGGCTGTTATCAAAACCATAAATCTAAAGCGTGTCTCACACTTCAGAGAGTCCCGTAGGATGAGGGAGTGCAAGAACAGAACCGTTGCCCGGCCAGTGAAAACACTCTGTAATCTGCCACCAGCCAATCAGAGCTTCTCGAGAGCTACACTGTCAGGGGGCAGCGTTCATGGTAGCAGATCCTCCAGGTCAGACATGGTACGTGAAGTGTAATAGAGATTAGGAGCACAGACACAAAAGGCTTATTTTGAAACACTTTGGAATCTAAGCCCCTCCACAGAGTCAGAGCGAGGCAGTGAGCAGGAGAGGCAGTGAGCAGGAGAGGCAGTCGTCCACGCCTGGGCAAATATTATGTTACCAGTGAACTCGAGTGCAGTAAACCCTGGCAGAGAGCACTGACAAAACACGGGGCTGTGGGGGCCGTTCCAGCACGATAAGCCCTCCACCCACTCATCCTACAGAGTGGAGGGGGGGTGGGGGTTTGGAAACAGGGCAACCACCCTGGGTCTGATTTGGATACTGAATGAATCTTAGTCCTGACGCTTACAGGATTCAATTTTACATAAATGATCGTATGTTAGATCTAATAAACAAATAAATAGAAATTTCTGGAAACAACAACAAGTCCTCAGTCGTTAACCCAGAACCAGTGACCCAGTGACCCATGGGGTTGTGGGAGGGACGGCCGATTATAACCGAACTATCTGGGCTGGAAGCAGAGATCAGAGAGAGCAGAGAAAATTACATGTTAGCAAAACACAACGCAAAGCCTGTCTACCATAAGAACAATCACCGTATCACACCGGATCGCAGTGTATCACACTGTGTTACACTGTGTTACACTGTGTCACACTGTGTCACACTGTGTCACACCTACAGACTAAAGGAATGTCTGGAATGTGGGAAGAAAAACATTTATAAAGAAAGAATCTCTTCAGTAAAAAACTAAGTACTGCTGTGGCAGAAGCAGGACATGAGATCCAGGCCTCATACTGAAACAGCAGGGGGAACCATCCCTGTACAAACCTGTGTTCATCATCATTACATCACCGAGCCGTCTAAACACGCGAGTGTTTCTCCATCAGGAGAACAGAGGTGTTATTTCTCCATCAGGAGAACAGAGGTGTTATTTCTCCATCAGGAGAACAGAGGTGTTATTTCTCCATCAGGAGAACAGAGGTGTTAATGGCGCAGGGAGTTGGTCAGGTGCACATGGAGGCTTGCACCACCCACGCAACCCCCCCTCCGTCCTTCCAACCCCCCCTCCGTCCTTCCAACCCTCCCTCCGTCCTTCGAAGCCTACCTCACAGCTCAGTCTCATTTGTGGGACGTCTCCCTACTCCCTCTCCACCTCCACTCTACTTTAGGAGGTACGTTTGTGAGTGGGATGAGCAGGATCAAGGCGGTCGACCTGAAGCTCCGAGTGTTTTAACCACAGTTGGCCCCATAACGAGCTGAACCTCCCCCAGCCTCTGCCTGAGCAGATGTGCAACACAGCAGACGGTGCCACCTCCTGGCCACACCTCCTTCCATTCACCCAATCTTCTTCTGCCCTTCGTTCCAACAGCAACTTGCTCCAGTTCTCCCCGTCCTCCACCGTCCCTCCCTGTCCCCCCCGTCCCTCCTTGTCGTCCTCCACTGTCCCTTCATTTCCCTCGTGTGACTCTCAGCTCTGTCTGTAGCTCTGTCTGTAGCTCTGTCTGTAGCTCTCCTCATATTTTATGCTGACAGCTACAGCACTTTATACCAAAGCACAGAGGAGGTGATGAAAGGCTTCTTCATCCACCTCGACCATATGGTGCATACATTAGCCTACAGCGTCCGTCCGTTCATACATGTGTGTGTGTGTGTGTGTGTGTGTGACATGAACTCCAACTGGATGTGTGTGTAACCAGCTCTGAAGGTTACATATACATCCAGTCCATGTTTTCACATTCAGGTACATTTTCCTGGAAAGGCCTGCCTTTGGGAGCTCTTGGGCTGTGGACTCCTGAACAGTGTGGCTCCTGCTCAGAACAGTCTCTCAGCCGGACACAGGCCGGCCACCTCCAAATAACCAGACACACCTCCCCTCTCCACAGTAACCGCTCCACCCAACATCCATCCATCCATCCATCCATCCATCTCTCTCTGGCCTTGGTAATACCAGCAGTGAAGTATTGAACAGGATATAACCCTAACCCTAGCAGAATCTCGTCCAGTGTCCCCAGCCCACGTTATTAACAGGGCGGTAGACTGGGGAGTGTGTGTGTTTCTTCCAGACCGAACCACACTCAGCATGAGGCAGAGTGAGGAAGAACAAAAATAAAAACAGAGAAAGAGAGAGAGAGAGAGAGAGAGAGAGAGAGAGAAGAGAGAAAGAGAGAGAGAAAAGAGAGAAAGAGAGAGAGAAAAGAATGAGGCAGAGAGAGCAGAAGGATGGGGCACCTTGGAGAGACGGTGAAATGGAGAAAGGAGGGAAAGACAGAAGAAATAATGCTGAGGATCTGAGCAGAAGACGGGTGGGGCTCTCAGGAGGTGGTGGGGCAGACGGGTGGGGCAGACGGGTGGGGCTCAGGAGGTGGTGGGGCAGACCACGGTGCGTCTGATTAAATCAGCACTTGACGTTTGGGACAGGTGAGATTGATGAGGCTCCTTGCCGTATCCCGCTGTGCGGGGAGACTTCGGGGGGGAACAGAGCGGTACAGTGTGGGCCGGAGGCCCCGGGCCCCTGCAGCGCCGCGGGGGCCCCTGCCTGATTAATGGCACTGGAGCCCCTTCAAACCCACACAGCTGAAAATGGCCCTGCACCGCTGTCCAAAAACAAGAGGACAGGACTGGCGCAGACGCACACAGAGCTTGAGACGGATCAAGGCCAGGGAACCTCCACAGACTACCAGAACCACACCAGAACCTGGTTTACAACCTGTAAACACTGTACAGCACAGTGACACCAGCACCCTGTAAACACTGTACAGCACAGTGACACCGACATCCTGTAAACACTGTACAGCACAGTGGCACGAACGTCCTGTAAACACTGTACAGCACAGTGACACCAACATCCTGTAAACACTGTACAGCACAGTGACACCAACATCCTGTAAACACTGTACAGCACAGTGACACCAACATCCTGTAAACACTGTACAGCACAGTG
>JAOYMR010000023.1:1874325-1890900 GCA_025802075.1 Tenebrosternarchus preto
TGCCTGGCCTGGCACGAGGGGGAGCTGGCCACCGCCAGGGGTGAGTGTGAGGAGTCGGGGTGAGTGTGAGGAGTCGGGGTGAGTGTGAGGAGTCGGGTGAGTGTGAGGAGTCGGGGTGAGTGTGAGGAGTCGGGGTGAGTGTGAGGGAGTCGGGGTGAGTGTGAGGGAGTCGGGGTGAGTGTGAGGAGTCGGGGTGAGTGGACATTGAACATGCTTATTAGCACATCATTTTCGCATTCTGTGTAATATACATGTAATGTGCTGGACAGCCTGATAGTGGTTGTTTTTGTATGGCTTTCTCCTGTTATGTAAGAGCAATGCTGAGTTTCTTCACTAGGTGGCAATGTAGCAATATTTTCTAAAAAGTTAAACTTGTGCATTATTTTTGTTTTCTCCCTCTCTCTCCGTCTCTCTCTCTCACTCTCCCTCTAGCTACAGAGTCATTGAATACCTGTTACATCACCAGCACCTACTCCACCTGCAATGTGGAGGAGATCTGTGCAGCTGCACCCAATGGGTTACGCTGGTTCCAGCTCTATGTGTACCGTGACCGCAGCATCTCTGAGCAGCTGGTGCGCAGGGTGGAGGCCCTGGGCTACAAGGCCCTGGTGCTCACCGTAGACGTGCCGTACACTGGAAAACGCCGCGATGACATCCGTAACCAGTTTAAGCTCCCCCCTCACCTGAAGGTCAAGAACTTTGAGGGCATCTTTCAGGTCATTGTTTATAAAATCCCTCTTTAAGAGACAGAGTAGTTTGAAAATTCTTCAAATATCTCTCAAACACAACCATGACCATTGTATTTTCCTGTGTGTGCGTGTGTGTGTGTCACAACCATGACCATTGTGTTTTCCTGTGTGTGTGTGTGTGTGTGTGTGTGTTCTTGTGCCTTCTCCTGCAGGACACTACCGGTCCTGATGAGTACGGAGTTCCTGCCAACACACTGGATCCGTCCATCAGCTGGAAGGACGTGTACTGGCTACGGTCAATCACTCGCCTGCCCCTTGTAATCAAAGGCATCCTGACCAAAGAGGACGCTGAGCTGGCTGTGGAGCACGGCGTCCAGGGAATCATAGTGTCCAATCACGGGGGCCGACAGCTGGACGGGGGGCCGGCCACGGTGAGAGGCGGAGTTTTTTCTTTAGTTTTGTTTTTTTTACACAGTCAGAATCTATAGGCTGTACTTCACCTTGCAAGACACATGGTGGTGCTGTTGGACTGCTTATGACTGTCCATCCCTCCCTCCCTCCCTCCCTCCCCTCACCTCTGCGCCCTCCTTCTACGCACAGATAGACTGTCTGTCTGAGATAGTGGATGCGGTGCGAGGCCGTGTGGAGGTGTACATGGATGGTGGCGTTCGCACAGGCAGTGATGTACTCAAGGCCTTGGCTCTGGGGGCCAAGTGCGTTTTCATTGGGCGCCCAGCAGTCTGGGGCCTTGCTTACAAGGTAACGCAGGAGGAATGCGAGTATAATGGAGGCGGAGCTTACAGTCATGTAGCTTTTTTTCTCTCTCGGCCAATTGGCTGCTGCTGAATGCTCGTTTTCATCTTGGCCAGGGGGAGCAGGGAGTGAGGAACGTCCTGCAGATCCTGAGTGAGGAGCTCCGTTTATCCATGGCCTTGTCAGGTACGTGGACACACACACACCACACACCTGGCGTTCCTGCCGTGAGGCAGCACCGTCCAATCTTGTCCTCACCAGTGATCTGTCATCTCTCGTCCTATCAGGGTGCAGAAACGTCTCTGAGATTAACAGGAACCTCGTTCAGTTCTCCAAGCTGTGAGAGCACCAGCGATCACATCCACCTCGACAAGCACTTTCCATCACACAAAAACGTGCCTGCGAGACGCCACTCTGCACTTATCATGCAATCACACACAAATCCTGATGAATCAGTGCAGTTAAATGAGGGACTCAGCTGTTCTATATTTCATTCTCTGTATTTTTCTCACAAATGGATTATGGGTATGAAAGAATATCACTAAATATGAATTCCCAAATATTTTGATTCCTCATTATTTTAGATGAAGAGGAAGTTAATTTTAGATTAAGCACATTAGCAGTAAAAGTCTTTCCTACTTGTTCTGTGAAAGACGGCGTATACCTGGAGAGGCATGCAGCTGAATACCTGACATTGTTTATATTTTTTGTAGTTTTAATCTCCACCTGTGCAGTGTGTCGGAACTAGAAGGAGAGACAGAGGTGTGGATGGAGGGAGAGATGGAGGTGTGGATGGAGGGAGAGATGGAGGTGTAGATGGAGGGAGAGATGGATCTTTATTAAGGGTGATAAACTACTGCTATGTGAGGGTCCAGTACTCAGCTGTAATTCCTGAAGTAAAATGTAAATTTTTCAGCAAAATAAACTTAATTGTACAGAAGCCTCCTGTCAATCATTTAATAACATTTCTAGGTCCCACATGTTTCTGCAAAGTGTATTTGTGTTAAGGACACAGTTCATGCTGTAAGCACAGTACCTTACTACACTAAACACAAAGGCTCAGTGTTGTGTGTCTGACTTCTTATTAGAACCAAGTTCCTGCTACAACTATAAATAACCCTGTTTTTTACCCGACGGCTGTCTCCTCTGTCTCCTGTGGTGCTGCTACCTGCACTCAGCCTTTAGTGTCACTACGCAGTTAAAAGTGACTCCAGCGAGTAAAAACCAAAAGAAAAGATCAGAAAGTAGGGAAACACCACTATGAGATTAGAGAGATATGAGCTAGAAGGAGAGAATGTTCACACACACACACACACACACACACACACACACACACACACGAGGGTTACACTTAGAACCATCTTCCTCTTTTGTCTCCGTTTATGGTTTTTACCGCTAAACATGTGAACATCTAGAGCATCGTTGACAGAACCGACATTCTTCATCAGGAAGATTCTGTTAAGAGGAAGGCAATATTTTGTTTTTTGTGAGTGTGTGTGTGTGTGTGTGTGTGTGTGAGAGAGAGTGTGAGAGAGAGAGAGAGAGAGAGACAAAAACACAGTCAACAAGAATGAGAAGTGACACAGGAAGTCAAGAGGCTTCTGGTAAACAGCTCGTACACCTCCATTAAACAGCTCATACATTTCTTCCATTTAAAGTGGTGGTAGCATGATGCTCTGTACTGTCATGACAGGAAACCATCGAACCTGCACAGAGACACAGCTGTGTTGGGTAAGCACTGAAGGAAACCCTTGTATGTACATGTAATGTTTTAACATATGAATGTATGTACGTTTAATGTTTTAACATATGAAATGCATAAAGAACAGGTTATGGAGCCCGTTTCTGATATCTAACAAAGGAGCACAAGTGTAGTTTGTGCCTCACAGGAGTAGAGATATAGTCCAGCGTACAAACTGAGTAGAGATATAGTTCAGCGTACAAACTGCAGATGAAGCCTGTTAAACGATTCCTTTTAGAAATGTGAAGTACTTCATATGTATCTAGGGAGGATGTGCTCGTCAGATCTTAGGAGGTAATAATGCACGTTCATTATGAAAGCTGTGGTTATGAAGTTCTGCACACAGCAGACACGCGGTAGCCAGATCTCTGCGTCTGTCTCTTCTGTATTTAGCTGAGAAATGCCTGTATCCTCTGTATACACAGGTCATGCAGAACTGGTCCCCGTAGCTAGGGTTAGTGTTAGGGTTAGTGTTGAATGGGGTGTGTATGCTGCCATGCTAATCTAATTCATTTCCTTTTTGTTTAAGACATGTTAAAAGTGTTTTCAGTGTGATGCCAATCAAATCGCAGTTGGGACAACAGTATTAAACCCGTCCAGAGTGTATTGGGGACAGCTTGAGCTCACAGCCGATCAGACACCACCAACATGGGGTAAGCTTTGTCTCACTTCTGCTTGTGGTACGGAACATGATTAAAGGACTGATACAACTTCACACACAGCTGTGGAAGTGCAACTATAACCTTAACCCTAACCTTCGACTGAAACAAGCTGCTGCTAACCTGAATCATGGAAAAATTAAGGTTTACAAATTGTGAGGATTAGTTGGTGTATTTGATGATGCTTCCTGCACGAGCATATCTCCACAGGTCTCAGACTCACAGGTCTCAGACTCACTCAGACTCACTGTAAATTCACATTGGCGTTTAGCTCTGGTGACTGGGATGTGCACTGCAGATGCTCAGTAGAGTGGCTGGGGTTCGGGTTTGGGTTGATCCTAGTTTTGGGGGAAGGGTTCCTCTTATGCTAATGTGAGACTGGCCTGGATGCTGTTCGATATATAAAATGCTGCTGTACTTTTGCTGGACTTACATCTGACCACTGTGCCAGGATGATGATCTTTTAAGATTCTTTTCTATTTGTGTTTGTAATCACAAAGCTCATCTCATCTTTTACTGTAGATGAAACCCTGTTATCATTTAATGTTGATAACCATCTCCAGGGTTCTTCTTCTGTGGGGCAATGAAAGCACAGTTTTCCACAGAGTTCGTTACCATGGGATACTACTTTTATTTTTATGACAATTATTACTTTAAAAACTTTATTTACATTTTTATTTAATTCTTCTTGTTTTATTTTCATTAGTTTCACATGTGTTTCCCTAAAGATTACACTTTTATATAAAAGATTTTTAAAGATTACAGACTATATAAAATATTAGTTTGTTGTTAATTTGTCACAAACCCTAAACAGAATATATTTAAGAATATTTTTCAGTATCTTGTGTATTCTTTTTCCGGCCCAATGACTATAAGCACAAAAGTTTTGATTGGATTTATGAAAAATGCACTAATGTTTCAGACATGTTGTGGACAATGACACGGCGTGTAGCTGTATAAGGGTGCTATGTATGTGGGCCCTGGATCGTGGAGCCCTACTGGGAGAAAAGGGAACCCAAAAGAGGGGCCCCATGTGCATCCCGCTGGTCTCCTTCGTTTCAGGAACAGTGGCGAGGAGGGTAAACTGCACCGCAGACTCTCACGTATAGGGAGTAGAGGGCAGAGGGACCCGCCAAGACCTCCTCTGCAAGCGGACAAGCCGGCCGCGTCTGCCCCACCGCCGCCAACGCTACCACGGCAACCCGAGCCCGGCCCCAGAGCCCCAGCGGCTGCCTGCAGACCGGCGGCTGCCTGCAGACCGGCGGAGCCTGCGCCCAAGCCCCACCCACCATCTCCCAAGCCCAAAATCCCTCCCAAGCCTCAGCTGGAGGTGTTCAGTAGCTCTGAGCACGGAGGGGTCATTCTCCAGGTAAGAACACGCCCGCTGACGATGCAGGCTTCTGAGGACAGAGCGCCGCATGCTGAACACGGGACTGTCCGCTCTTTCTCAGGGTTTGGATCGTTTTCGGGTTGATAAGACCTTGTGTGACGTCACCCTGGTGCCTGGCGACAGTAGTGAACACTTCCACGTTCACAGGGTGATTATGGCTTCAGCCAGCGACTACTTCAAGGCTATGTTCACAGGTGAGCTTTTAACACACGGTTCACGCCGATGGAGCGAACATCAGCCTGCTCGATAACTACTGGTGTGTTCGCTCTCGGCAGGGGGGATGAAGGAGCAGGAGCTGCAGGAAATCAAGCTCCATGGTGTGAGTTGCGCCGGCCTGAAGAACATCATCGAGTTCATCTACACGTCCCGCGTCAGTCTGAGCCTGGCCAACCTGCAGGACACGCTGGAGGCAGCCAGCTTCCTACAGGTCATTCCCGTGCTCAGCTTCTGCAACCAGCTCCTGAGCAGCGAGGTAATTGCCTGCAAGGACGAACTCAAACCAGACAAAGATCTGGGTCCACCTGACCGTGGGTACACCTGGGTACACCTGACCGTGGGTACACCTGGGTACACCTGGGTCCACCTGACCGTGGGTACACCTGGGTACACCTGGGTCCACCTGACCGTGGGTACACCTGGGTACACCTGACCGTGGGTACACCTGGGTACACCTGGGTACACCTGACCGTGGGTACACCTGGGTACACCTGACCATGTTCTTCCTACTCTTAAAGGCATTATAATTAAATGTCACATCATTTTATTGTTTTTGAAATCTCTGCTTTTCTAAAATGCAGCACGCAGCACAAATAACCACCGAGTAGGTGTGTCCACCCTTTTGTGTGGTACTGCAGATGTGCATTAAATGATTCATTTTGCTCTAATGTCTTTTCCCCGTGGCAGGTGACTGTAGAAAACTGTGTGGAAGTCGAGCGCATTGCTAGTGACCTGCTACTCGAGGACGTTCAGGCCCACGTTTACAACTTCGTGTGCCAGAACTTCTCCTCCCTGATCCAGAGCGGCCGTTTCCTGGAGCTGTCAGAGGCCAGCATGACAGCGGCTCTGGCCAGCGATTCTCTGAAGGGCATCTCCGAGATGGAGCTGTACCGCGCGGCCCGGGCGTGGTTGGCGCACCGAGCAGCCGAGCGGCGGAGCGCCATCTACACCCTGATGCGCCACATCCGCTTCCCCCTAATGAGCCCAGCAGAGCTCCTGCAGATCTCTCAGGAGGACCAGGAGGGCGGGGCCGGCGGCGGCGAGGGGGGCGGGGCTGCGTTCATGCGCTCGGACACGGCCTGCGTCAACCTGCTGCTGGAGGCCAGTAACTACCAGATGCTGCCGTTCCTCCAGCCGGCGCTGCAGACGGAGCGAACGCGCATCCGCTCAGACTCCACCCACCTGCTGGCCCTGGGCGGCGTGATGAGGCAGCAGCTGGTGGTGAGCCGGGAACTCCGGCTCTACGACGAGGAGGGCGGGGGCACGTGGAGGGCACTGCAGCCCATGGAGGTGCCCCGCTACCAGCACGGCGTTGCCCTTCTCGGGGGTTTCCTCTACATCGTGGGCGGTCAGAGCACGTACGACACCAAAGGCAAGACGGCGGTGGATAGCGCCTACCGCTACGACCCGCGCTTCGACCGCTGGCTCCAGGTGGCCTCTCTCAACGAGAAGAGGACCTTCTTCCATTTGAGCGCCCTGCAGGGGAAGCTGTACGCCGTGGGCGGCCGCAATGCTACAGGAGAGATCGGTAAAGTCGCACGGGTTCCTAGACATCTTTGGCCTCTGAGAACGCAGAGGCAGTATTTTGTTTCTCAGAATGGTGATGTGGACAATGAAATATCCATGTCATAATGTAACAGTGAGTAACTGTCCATGTCATAATGTAACAGTGAGTAACTGTCCATGTCATAAGGTAACAGTGAGTAACTGTCCATGTCATAAGGTAACAGTGAGTAACTGTCCATGTCATAAGGTAACAGTAATCAGTTACCCATTGACCAGGTTGACTGGACTGATGTACTGTAATAGGGAAATGAAGGTTCTAATCCCGTGGTCTTGCCTGCAGACACAGTGGAGTGTTATGACCTCAGTAAGAATGAGTGGACCTTCGTTTCCTCCATGAGCGAGCCTCACTACGGCCATGCAGGCACTGTGTATGGAGGTCTCATGTATGTCTCAGGTAAGATCTCATATATATCTCAGGTAATTCTCTATCTTTTTACAAGACTAACATAGTACAATATACTAGACTAATATACATTATCGTCTGGATGGAAGCCGATAGCCTTCTAACCCAGGGAGAAGATTTTGGTTACTAATCAAAGGCACCAGTTCTTGGTTCACAGCGTTTTAATCTTCAGTGAAGATGACACCATTTTAATCAACCACCAGCAATTCTTAAAAAGTGAAACCATGTTCTTAGTCAATGTTGTGAGCCAGAAACCCCACCTAGACCTAGCGCACCTAGACCTAGCGCACCTAGACCTAGCGCACCTAGATCTAGCGCATCATAAGCAGGACATCAGAAGGCAGAATGCATCATTTCTAGGCAGGGTTAACATGTTAGGGTTACCCTAATCCTAACCCTAATCTGAGACTGTAGACCTAATCTGTTTGAGCAGGTGAGCAATGATACTGGGCCTAAAAACAGTGAAGTGACAACAGTCTGGTACGATGATTTTTAGTCAGTTATAATGTGTCCTATTTCTCTTGTTATGGCCAGTATGAAACCCTAGTGGGTGGGGCCTGTGTGTTTGGTATGTGGGTATTCAGTTCCCATTTCTCACCACTTCCTTCCTGCCTGCATGCACTGACAGCTAATGCTGTTTTCTCACACCAGGTTAAGATAAACATGTAAACTTTCTACCACCTGTAGATGGTGTGAAGGCAGAGCTCTGGTACTCATGTCTGGAAATGAAAACATGATAGAACAGTCCAAAAGCAACAAAGGTCATGCAAGTCAGTGAACAAGAGAAGTAAACAGAGATGTGAGGCAGTAACAGGTTTGTGTGTTTTGCTGCCAGCGCTCATGTAGCCACACAGGTGTCCTGCTGCGTTGTTATAAACGCCACATCTGCAGTGCAACTGTCACTGTAGGTAAAAACACTCAAAGTTTCCCTTTCCTCTACCAGGCGGGATAACACGGGACGCTTTCCAGAAGGAGCTGTCCTGCTATGACCCGACGCAGGACGCCTGGAGTCGGCGCGCGGACATGACGGAGCTGCGTGGGCTGCACTGCATGTGCACGGTGGACGAGCGCCTCTATGTCATGGGCGGGAACCACTTCCGCGGGACCAACGACTATGACGACGTGCTCAGCTGCGAGTTCTACAGCCCCGCCACGGACCAGTGGACCGTGGTGGCCCCCATGCCCCGGGGGCAGAGCGACGTGGGCGTGGCGGTGTACAAGGGGCGGATCTACGTGGTGGGCGGATACTCGTGGAACAGCCGGTGCATGGTGGACGTGGTGCAGAGCTACGACCCAGAGAAGGACGAGTGGGAGAGAGTGTTCAACGTCCTGGAGCCTCTGGGCGGCATTCGCGCCTGCACCATGACCGTACACCGTCCCGAAGGCTCGGTGATGGAGATACAGGACTGTCCCCTCCCAACAGCTAAGAGCTGAGGCCCCTGAGAGTGGATGAGACCTCCCTGTGTTAGAGAGCAGTATTTCTCACGCCAAGAGGAAGGCTGGAACCAAACAGCTCTGCCTTTATGACTGATGGGGACACAGAGTAACTGCTCTCCATATAGCTTGTGAACCTTGGTTCACTCTGAATGTATGTGCTTGTTTATTTGTTTGATATTGTATGTAGCATTCATTAAGGATATAATATGAACAAACAATGTGTACTCTCTTTTTTACCTTTTTGTTTTTGTTAACATTTCTATGTATTTCATTAATAAAAGTTATATAATATAAGATATTCATTATACAAACTAATTGTATAATTTACATATTTTTTGCCATTGAAAGTGCAGCTGGAATAAATGTAACAGTAAGAAAATATGTTTGTTTTATATGAATTTCATGAAATTAAGCACTGTAATGCTCTAAAATTGAGTTTTATTGCCCCCTACTGGTAAGTGGTGAACTGCAGTTACGCTACGTTTGATCCTTATGAGCCACCATCCCCCAGCAGCAGTCTGTGATTTCTATGCTGTGGGTAGGTGCTGAGCTCCGAGTTTTATAAATAAATAGTGGTTAAAAACATGTTTTAAGTTAAACGTACTGCTCTTTATATGATTGTAAGACATATTGAAACATATTTTTGTAGAAGATTCACTGTTTTAGGTTCTAGTTAAGAGTTTATGAGCTTTTCTCTCTGCTGTTAGAAGTTGACTAACACGAAGCTGCTTTCCCTCCATTTCCGCAGCCGCGCTAGCAGCGTATGAGCTAACTCGTTTATTTTCTTTTTTAATTTTATTAATGAGAGATATTTTTATTTACTTCCACAGCTCGGCGTTAAGTGCAGCAGCCACTCCAGTATAGAAAATTTAAGAAAAGTATATATTGTCTTCCAGGTATGTGTTTCACTGATATTTTTAATGCTAATCTGTTAGCATTAAATGTTATGTTCAGTTCATATTCTATTGTAAATCGTGAAATGTGCTCGTGTCCATCCATTTTAATGTGCATTTGACAATCTATAATACTTAGTATTTTATTTTTTTTTTTTTTTGTATTTTATATTCTTGGAAGCTATTATATATAAAAAGCCATATTGTAGGCAGTTTGCTAAGTTGCTATATATGTGCTATATATATAAAGGAGCAGTCTGTGATTTCTATGCTGCGGCTCGGTGTTAACTGCAGCAGCCACTCCAGTATAGAAAATTAAGAAAAGTATATATTGTCTTCCAGTGTTGCGAGTTAGTACCAAAATAAAAGATGGAAGAATGGGCGAGTGTGTGCGTGTGTAGATTCCTGTCCCATTGGTGTGGGGTGTAGTCCAAGAGCCGAGACTGCTGACAAGATCCGTCACATAAACAGCTCAGAAACTTCACCGCTTTTGTGAAACTCGAAGAAAACATTTGCTATTGGAGTTTTTCAACTTCAACACACATTTTCCCCCATGAATATGAATTCCAGAACAACGCGTCAGCCACACTAGAACAGCCACTGAAATACTAATATAATGTGTTCTCGACAACTCAAATACTAGTATAATATACTATGTTCTCGACACGTTGAAGGCCGTCATGTAAAACCATGTTTGTTTAGAGAGCGATCTGCAGTTCTAACCTTGACATTTTTCTCCTCAGACTGTTCTTCTCAGCTCATTTTCGTTCCCGACGCGGTATTCACGTTGTCCTTGACAGCCAGGATAAAAGCTTTCCGTGTGGCTGCACTGACATTGTTCAGACCCCGGCACTGCACGGGCTGTTTCTGGAGCAGCGCGCGTGAACCCGTCGCTATGTCGCTCGCTGGGGATGTGTGCCTGGTAACGGGCGCGTGCGGTTTCCTCGGCGCGAGGCTGGTCAGGATGCTGCTCGAGGAAGAGGAGCTTTCAGAGATCCGCCTGCTGGACAGAAACATCCGACCTGAGCTCATACAGAGTCTGGAAGGTAACGACGAAGCCAATTAAACCGTTTACCCTCCCCCACATGACTATTATACAAGCAAAAACTACCGATATAAAGTGTATACTTGCTAACTTTAAACTTTAATAGCTCCCGCAATAGTCAACATACCTAAATGCTTAACAGAATGAACGAAAACACGGAGAAGAGTAACACGCGTCTTACAGACCACCATTTGGTAGAGCTTAAATCTTTTTACGCGACTTCGAGCAGACATCATCGAACAGACACTGTAAAAACACAGGCGGGTGAAATACATAAAATGAGTGTGTAATCAGTATAAACTGTAATATATTCAAGTGTATATCTGTGGCTGTTAAAGTTTAGCAGTGGAAAAAAAACACCAAAACGTATTTAAAATACCCCAGATTTCCCCCACGAGATCGACCAGGCGTTCAAATGCATATTATTGTGCTCCGGGAAAATACGCGCATGGTTGTGTTGAGAGAATCTGTATATTTACATATGAACGTCCCTGACACGTTACGGGTTTAAGCGCATGTTTAATGGTTGTGGTTATCAGCTTCCCTGGGTGAGACTAAGCTGAGCGTCTTTGAGGGAGACGTCAGAGATGGCGAGCTGTTGAAGAGAGCTTGTACTGGAGCGTCCGTCATCTTTCACACTGCTTCGCTCATTGACGTTACCGGAGCTGTCGACCCTAGCGAGCTGTATGGAGTAAACGTTAAAGGTGAGTGGAGATGTCCTCAGCTTTGAAAGGCTAACGTTTTGTAATTTGTTTCTTTTGTAATTTGTTAATGGCGTTTATCTGATATTAACTGTTGAATTCAGAGTTTGGTTATTGAATAAGGAAACACGAGCACCAAAACTCAACGTCAAGGCAAACCATGTGATGACAAAATGAATGAGTATTTTTTCCATCCTCGTTTTGCAACAGGGACCCAGTTGCTCCTGGAGGCCTGTATCCAGGAGAGTGTGTCTTCCTTCATATACACCAGCAGCATCGAGGTGGCTGGTCCCAATTCTCGTGGTGACCCAATCGTTAGCGGTAACGAGGACACCCCGTATGTGTGCCGTTTGAAGTTCCCCTACAGCCAAAGCAAGAAGGAAGCGGAACAGCTGTGTCTCCGAGCTCACGGGGAGGAGCTTCGGAGCGGCGTCCGGCTGGCAGCCTGCGTCCTGAGGCCGATGTACATCTACGGCGAGGGCTGCCGCTTTACGCTTGGCCACATGAGGGACGGCATGAGGAACGGCGACGTGCTGCTGCGGATGTCGCGCCGCGAGGCCAAAGTGAATCCTGTCTACGTGGGGAACGTTGCGTTCGCACATCTCCAGGCTGCCCGTGCGCTGAAGGAGCCACAGAGGAGAGCCGTGGTTGGTGGAAACGTTTACTACGTTTCGGACGACACGCCCCCCGTCAGCTACTCCGACTTCAACTACGCCGTCCTGTCTCCCCTGGGCTTCGGGATGCAGGACAGGTCCGTCCTACCTTTTCCCGTTCTCTACCTCATTTCCTTCTTCATGGAGCTGCTCCAGGCAATGCTCCGCCCCTTTTTGCAGTTTACCCCGCCTCTGAATAGGCAGCTTCTGGTTTTGCTGAACACGCCCTTCAGTTTCTCCTATCAAAAGGCCCACAGAGATCTGGGCTACACCCCTCGCTACGATTGGGCAGAGGCACGCCGAAGAACCACCGAGTGGCTATCGTCAGTCCTGACCAGAGAGAGAGAACGAGTCCATGTGAAGTAAAAGCGCCTCTACTAATATAGAAGAACCACAAAACCACATCTGCTAAGATCATACTCGACCATTAAGTTGCAGATTTAGGTGCTTTATATAGACCTTTGTATTTCTGCCACAAAAAGAGTTCATGGATTCTTTTTTGAATAATAATATTTTAATGATCATCACTGAACTAATTATCACTGATTCTTTAATGATTGATTCTTTAATGACTGATTCTTTAATGTGATTCTTTAATGACTGATTCTTTAATGTGATTCTTTAATGACTGATTCTAACTCAACAAGATGTAATCAATAAAAAGACCGAAAATTGTGTGTTTTGTCAATGTTCACATTTCATTATATCAACAAGATCTGTACTATAGACCGATGAAAGCTTTCTAAACTTTCAGTGCTTATGTAGAGAGCGACTTGTAGAAACGTCAGCTTTAACTCAGAAGCCATTAAACACAAGCTTGATGCAGTTTGTTTTGCACCGGCCTGCTGTGTTGGCAGGGGCGGGGCCAAGCCCTGCTGAAGGCCAGGATCCACCCCTGTGAGGTCATGCATGGCCAGTCTCGGTTGGAACACCAGCTCTGGAGGCAACACCACAGGAGCCCATTCACTACTGCAGGTTATTAAAAACACAGCATTGGGTGAAAAGGGGAAACAATAGAACAGACTCATAATCCCATGCGCCAGCATTTTTCCACTGCCAAGCAGCCACTTTAAATTCCACTGTGAAGTGGATTCCAGACCTGCTCTGAGTACCTAACCCCAACGTGGAATGTTCACCGGACATATAACAAAGAAGGATTCAAATCATTAATAGAAAGGGTCTGTATCACACAACTCCTGTGAGTCTCCAACCTGTGCAGAAATGGCCTGCAAGTGGACAAAGTTCTACAGTTTTCTGTTCCTCTGTTCCTCTCCAGCAGTGAGTAAGTGCACCTCTCCAACTATACTACAAAACTAAATGAAACTGTTCCCATCAATTTGAATAATTTTGCACATAATATATTTGCTGGTGTAAAACAACAAACTGTACACAATATTTATTCTAAATGTTGCTGTTGAGAGCATACAAAAACAATACTTATCTGTTCTTACTACGGTAGCTGGATAAAGTTATGATTTGTTTAACAGAACTGCTGTGTGACGCCAACATTAGGTGAATGTTTATCTGTGAACAAACTCCCTTCTTACAAACTCATCTGTGTTTTGTTTTTGCTGCTGTTGACCTTTGACCTTAGTGATTAGTGATTCTTAGTCAACAAACTCCAAATTAAACTGCATCACACACACACACACAAGTTGCTTATGTTTGAGAAAATGGTAAAATGTTTTCAAAGTTCCAACATATCAAAAGTGTGATATACAGTATGTACCAAATTCCTGGCTGAAATCTCCTTGCTATGTGGTGACAGTCAGTGCTGAAGAAACCTATGCAGAGTGTGCAGACATGGACACCAGCCGTGAGGCTCGCAGCCAGGGCGCCAAGGTTCACGTCCGTTATCTGCTCCTGACTCGGAGGAACGCGGAGTGTGCTAGCATCTTCAGCCAGGAATCCCTCAACAACACCCAGCAGCACGGCACATACTTCAACTCAACACTGCCCACCAAAGTCATCATTCATGGCTACAGGTAGCCACATAAGCACCTAGTCTGCATTCTGGTTGGTCCGAGTTAACCTGAACATCCCCCCCTTCATGTATGGCTGTTTTGTGTAGAGCGATGAACAGCAAACCCTCATGGATCAGCAACTTAACTCAAGCTTTGCTACGGGTGGAGGATGTGAACATCCTGGTGGTTGACTGGGTCTGTGGAACTTCCAATGCCTACAACAAGGCAGTGGAGAACTACAAGGAAGTGGCCTTTCATATATTCGTTCTTCTTAAACAGTTGATGGTGAGCATATCACAGTAGTCTGATTATACATCACAGTAGTCTGATTATACATCATGTCTTTAGAGGTTTCCATTAGTGGAGCTTTGTGTTGTTACATTACCTGAGGGACACTTCCTGTGCTGCTGCAGATCCACGGAAGCACCCTGGACTCATTCCATGCCATTGGGATAAGCCTTGGAGCGCACGTGGCAGGGTTTGTGGGCACTCTGTTTGAAGGCAAACTGGGACAAATTACAGGTGAGGAAAATCACTCAACTAAATTGCAGTGAGAGTGAGAAACTTCCACTGATTAATTACAGCTGCTTTCACCGAATGATTGAAATTAAATTGCAGACTAGACACCAAGCAAAATCAATACACTTGTGTCTGGAGGACAGGGAGTATGTCTGTGTTGTTAAAGTGGATTTTAGAAACCAAACCTTATCTTTAAGACATTACCTTTTTAAATGTGGCATTTTGTAGAGCTTTAGCATATAATTTACAAAATAGAAGTTTGTTTTGGCAATAGTTTTTTCAGGACAAAACACCACCATTTGTTTGCCTTGTGCTGTGCCTGTGGTTTCAGGGACACATTTCTAGGACCCTCTGTGTTGACGCCATTAATCACGAGTTTATTATTCTAGAAGTCTGAAGTTTTCCCAGAATCTTTAGTTGAAGCTCAGGGAAGCTTCCAGCTTTCCACCGTGTTTTTCCTTCAGCTTTACTTTCAAGTCCAGGCTTGTGTGTGCAGGCCTGGACCCAGCAGGACCCATGTTCAAGAACGCCGATCCGTCCGATCGACTGGATCCCTCTGATGCAATCTTTGTGGAGGCCATCCACACTGACTCTGACAGTGAGAGTGAAGCAGATCTTTATCTCACGTGTTCTTGCTGTGAAATAATTCTGAGGCTGCAGCTTTGCTCTTCCTTCATGTAACCTGTGCTGTGGGGAGAGGTTAGCGTGTACCGTGTGCTGTGGGGAGAGGTTAGCGTGTACTGTGTGCTGTGGGGAGAGGTTAACATGTCACATTGTCTATAACATATAAATGTTTATTTTTTGAATTTTCATTGAATCACTTGCATTTGGCAGAATTTGGCATCTCTATTCTTGTTGGACACGTGGATTTTTTCTTAAACGATGGGATGGACCAAACTGGATGTGTCCGCTCAAAACTCTCCAGTACGTGGACCAATCACACATTTGTAGCAAACGTGTTGGACTGTGGACAAATCACACGTTTGTAGCAAACGTGTTGGACTGTGTCTGCCCCACCCTCTGAGGCCAGAAACAGTGTCAGCAAAGTGAGAAATGCCTGATAAAAATAAAAATACATAATACTACAAACATAGATGTAATTACAGCCCTACACTGTTAGCTAAATCATGCTTTAAGTGCATTCCCAGTAGTCATGGATGTTGCTTAAGGATTCTTGATACTAAATCAAGTCCAGTTATAATGTAAACCAATGTAGTGTCCATAAGATTATAAACATGGATAAAGGGGAATACAGTAGAACATGAAGAGAGAGGTTATATAGAGTTATACAGTGTCAGCATTTGCTAAAACATCCTGTCCTGTTGTCGTTCCAGTGTACAGCTATGCCATCTGTGATCATATGAGAGCGCTGTACGTGTATATAAGCGCACTGGACGGCTCCTGTCCCCTTGCTGGGTTCCCGTGTTCCAGTTATGAAGGTTTCCTATCAGGACAGTGTACCAGCTGTGAGAACAACCTCAGTGATGCGTGCCCTCAAATAGGTAAGAAAAACCATAGATTAACACACAAAGTCCCTTCGATCTCTATACAAAACATATTCATATTTATGTCGTCAGCATATTTTAGTTGTGTGCGTCTGTGTTTGTATGTGTCTGTGTGTGCGCGTGTCCCAGGTTTGCTGAAGAACAGCGAGATAAAAGTATCTCCTCTACCCAAATATGAGAAGGTTTACCTCCTCACAACACCTGATGCTCCCTTCTGTAGTAAGTCTCTCCTTCTGTAGTAAGTCTCTCCTTCTGCAAAATAAAGCTGTTTTGACCTTACAGGTTACAAGCACCGGTTCAAGCTGTTCTCCCTCTCCTGTCCTTCAGAAACAGGGGTGGCGCTGTTTCTGAATCAAAGTTGTGTTTACTATGGCGTCATTTCCATGCCAAAACTAGGGGGCGCAAAAAAATATTTCGCGCGCGTAAATATTCAACTCGCGA
>JAOYMR010000023.1:1941051-1973162 GCA_025802075.1 Tenebrosternarchus preto
AACGCTGTAGCGCTAGCTTAGCTACCTCAGTACGGGTCATCTTAACGCTGTAGCGCTAGCTTAGCTACCTCAGTACGGGTCATCTTAACGCTGTAGCGCTAGCTTAGCTACCTCAGTACGGGTCATCTTAACGCTGTAGCGCTAGCTTAGCTACCTCAGTACGGGTCATCTTAACGCTGTAGCGCTAGCTTAGCTAACTGCTAGCTCATAGCACTAACAGAACACAGTTAAATCAACCTAGCTAGCCACCTGGGTTCTTTATGCTACTCAGGCCCATAAATCCAAATAAAAATGTCGAAATCCTGAAACGAAGACTACTAAAACGAAAACGCATATAGAAACCGATACTATAAAATGTAACTTTCTCGGTGGAATGTCCAGCAATGTGCCATCCAACAACATCAGTCACATTAAACAGGTACAACACAGGCCTATAATAAGGCTTGAAGCTGGCTAGCTAACGCACCTAATTATAGTTGACAGGCCAGCCCGTCCAACATGTACACGAGCTAAGAATCAACCGCAATAACAAACGAGGCAGCTAGTCGGCTATCCTGTTAGCCAACCAGCTAAATTGTGAACGAGGTTCCACGCTCGTCATAAAAATACCAGTTATTTGCTGATTAAACATAGAGAGGTTATTTATTAGGTTTGATTATACCAACACAGATACGGAAACTTTATTATAATTTAGTAGAACATCATGTCTTAACAGGCCTTGGCTAACACTGTAACCTTTAGCTAACTAGCTTGCTAGCTAGTTTTATGTATTTCAATACTGACTGGTGCCGTGAACGTTAGCTAGCATTCGCTAGCGACTAGGCTAATAATATACAGCATGTAGTTGTTTTTATTCCACGAAAATGTTCACATTATCGATACGATTATCAAAAACGACAACATAAAAAGGATACGTTCTTACCGGTTTTGTAAAACTGCGGGTACTCTTGTCTTTCGCTTATGCAAACACTGGTTTGTTTTCATTTATTTAGCATGAATTGGAAACATGAGTGCTCAAACAAGCTAGGGGAAGCTGAGCGTCCGCACTTGGGACCGTCGGGGCGAGGGAAGGCAGCCGGAATGCATCGATTGACAGTTCATTTGGTCCAATCATAGCGGTCACCTTGTAAAATATAGTAAGGTTCATTTCCAACATGCTCACATTATCCTACCTGTAAAGGTGGGGTTTATAACCAACGTGCCAGGCGGATCATGAACAGATAAAAAAATGGTCGAGCATTTCGTTTGGTATTTGGTTGTATAAAAAGTTTATGGTCTCCTTCACACTAAACCCAAACTTAAAACAAACACATTTTATCTGCAAGCTAACTGAAGTAAAGGTGCTGCATAAACACAGCCAGCGGACACAAGTAAGAAGCTGAATGGAATTTCACAAAAATATTTTGTTATACCCAAAGGCAAATTTAAACTGTAGGAATATTTATACTGTATGTTGCTCAGAACTACATGTAAATATGGTTCAGCGTATTGCATTAGTATTTGCTGTTGTTTTTATGTCTTGTTTCTGTGATAAAGATGACAATCATATAATTAGATTTTTATGTATTTGTGAACTGTTATCAGCATATTTAACCACCACTTTCCTTAGGGAATTAAATGGAAAGTAAACATTGCAGTTCTTGTTTGAGCTATGATATACCTTATTGGTATCATAGCTTGTATAAGTGAAATATAAATCGGTATGGTTCCATGTAAATAGTTTTGTTTTCAATGTTGTTTTTCATATGGCTAAAAAATGTTTCTATGCCTTTACATTACAGATTTCTCACTTGAAATATAAAATCATGCAACAGGAACAGAGCAGGATTAACTGCAGCTATGTTGTCACTGACTTTTGAATATATAAGAAGGGTATTAGTGTGGAGGGTTTAGCTCTCAAACTTTATCACATTGATTATCTCTATAAACACTCACTGAACCAATAAACCAATCCAAAAGGTGGTCTTGAGGTTTGAGGGAAGATTCCAGAATCAATACCCTGGGACAGAGCAGCCACTGCTTTGCTGAGAATGGGTCAGACAGTCAATTGAGACAGAAGCGCAGAAGAGCATCTATGACAAGGAACTAGGTGGCCAAGGACCTAGGAAGCATCCAGTCAGATACCATCACAGATTAAGCAAGCCAGAACCTCTACAAAAGCTACTGATTAAAGAAGTCATACGGACACTGTGCAAACTGTGTCTTTTAGTTAACTGCCACATAGCATTCAGTATCTTTTATTTCCCTTCAAAGGTACATTTCTCCCATTTATTTGCAGCGCTTCCGATCTCCCAGCTTATGAAAAGCACATTTCACGCAAATGACCTTGATTTCAGACAGGCTTTTAAAGTAAAGCAATCATCGGTAACCTGTCTCACCTAGTGTTACCACAATTCCATTAGCCTTTAACAGCTCAAAATGTCCAAGAGCTGTCCATCAGAGCAGAGCACGAACCCGAGGCATGTTGGTTTCCATAAAATAACTCGGTGCTGATCCCCCCACCCCCCTCCATCTCACACTCTCTCTCCCTTTGCCCAGTTACTCTCCCCTCGGTCACTGTCTGTGGGCATTACTTTTGGATCTCAGTGGTCCACAGTATGCAGGACAAACAAAGCCATGGTTTGGTGAAAGCTAGGCCTTTTTTTCCTCTCCTATCTCCCTAAATTGATTGATACCTTTGAGAAGTGACTTGCTGACGTGCACACTCTGTGAAGAGATGGCCGATCTGCCGCCCTGGTAGATTTATATAACGGCTGTGTGGGAGGCCCATGATGATCGAGAAGGGGGCTACTGCCCATCCAGTAGATGCAGCTCTGTTCAGAACTGCCGAGATGTGTGGGCAAGTCGCTTTTAACAAATGGGTACTGGCTCACACTCAGGCTTATGGGGGAGGGGTGAGATGAAATTATGTAAATACCCTTCAGAGTAGTGACACACACCGGATATGGATGCTTTGCTCAAAGTAAAACAGCTATTGATTGTAAATGATGATAGATATTCTTGTGTGGGTTTTTCCTTTGTGAATTAAGTGATCATGTAGAATTGTATAATAAAAACCATGCAATATTTAAAAAATAATAATCTATAGAAGAAGTATTATAGCTTTTCAGTGTACACTGTCATGTTAGGCTGGACCTTCTGACTGTAGGATGCAGTTTTGGCAAAACAGAGAAAAAACATTCCTCTGTCTTGTCTAATCTGACAAGGCGTTTTCACACTGGACTCAAGAATAGTGTGAGCTGGTAACACTCCTTGCACAGGTATCCACTGGGCCCTGTCAGATGTGGTGTGTTGCAGGCAGGGCATGGTGGGTGAACGCTGACACAGCCCTGTGTACATACTGCTGCTTAAAAATAGAACCAGCTGGTGCACACCTGGAAAAAAACAACAAAACACACACACGCACACAAACAAACAAAGAAAAAGAACAAGAATGGAAGGTAGGAGAATGTCACTTCAGAACAAATGCTGAGTGAGGGTCGTGTGTCTGGACTTTGCTAAAAGTAGAAAGACCCATCAGATACTCCCATCATATATACTGGCCCTCACTGTTCACTTCAAGTAACACTTTCAAAACAGTGGGTGTTTTTTGCTCCTGTTTGTTATTATTGTTTTATATCATGGTCGTTGTCACAAAGCAGCCCTACAAAGACCTGGGCCCAGTCCTGTAATGAACGAGCCAAGAGGAATGCTGGCAAAGAAAAAAAAAAAACCCTGGAACTGGCATAAGGAAGAAAACTTCAGAGGAGCCAAGACTCAAAGGGAGAAGCAAACTGTCACTAAATCAATGACCCCCTGTTTTCTGTGACAATTTTATTAAGCAAGTTGCTTACTGACAAACTCTTTGAAATGTTTATCAAACCCTGGCAACATTAGGTGTGTTACGTTTGATTTGGTCATATACAGACCACACAGGCCTTGTTTTATGTAAAGAAATAGGCAAAAGCTGAATTTAACAAGTACTTATTATACCCATCCCAGCCTGGAGAAGGTTTATTATAATTATATACCTGAAGATTATAATTCAGGTATTGTTATTGTTTCACCATGTGTTATGAGGTCACCACTGCTTGAACCTGAGACATTCAAAGACACATCCCTTTTGCCCAGAACAATACAGCCATCAGCGGGTCTTGACAGCTCTTGGCTTATCTCTCTGGACCACGTTGGTCAGCCGGTCCAGCTTCACCTCCTCAGTCCAATAGGCTTCAACTGCACACGCCATTATTTCCCCTGATCCTCAAATGACAGTGAAAATCCTCATTGGGCCCCAAACTGCCAAACTGAAGCACCAGCTTCTCCAGGTCCCCTGCAATATAACCAGATCCAGCGGATTTCACACTTTCCATCCTGATATATGATCGTTTCCTAGGTGACTGTGTGTGTGTGTTTGTTGTCATCTCCCTTGTTTATATTTATTTGTACTGTATATTTTTGCTCTTTTTTTTACATTTGGCCCTGTGCATCACTCTCCAGACTGGTTATTTATCTGTAAATTGGTAGCCAGTTCCTCCCAGGGAGGTGGCCGCCACTTGTCCCCGGTGAAATTGAGGGGCAGGTTTTATCCCGCTCACATTTGCCATGGCTTTAGGAGTGTGTAATGGAGCAATCTGCCTCTCCCCTGACCCCCACACCCACCCCCCTGCCTGCACATCACATCCCCAGATGGCTTTTGTGGTATTATTCATCTCTTAGAATATTTTCCTACCTTATTGGTCCCCTGGAGCCACATTTTACTGGGCAGTTGACCCTCATCCTTTATATCTATCTCTGCATCAGAGGATGCCTATCACGTCAAATCTTCCTTCTGGGCTTTGTCTGTTTTTCACACCGACTCCCACTCTTGTGACGGGGTCCCATACTCACAACATACTGGAGCAGCAAAGTCATTTCATTTATGGGTGAGAGGAGCTCATTTGCCACGAGAGGACATGAGCTCGTCACATTTATTCCAGCCATACTGCTCCCTAACAGTATATTTAAGCGTTACCATTAGGCTGTGTGAAGCAATACCTACCACCACTGTAAAAGCAATGGTTTATGAATAGGAGAGTCACCTTATCGAAGAGGACATGTCCAGGAAGTGAGTAGGACAATGAAGATGGTATAAAAGGTGAGTGATTGAGAGACGATGTCTGCCTGTGCTGGGAGGCAGACAGCATCAGCCAAGACTGGTAACGTAGTGAGAGTAGAAATGTACTCTGCTGTGGATGTGTTTTTACCCTCCCGTTAGCCCTCTTTATGCTGGCCCTTCGGGTGGGCTGGGGGCAGAACTGGGAGAGTGAGGTGTCTGAGCTGCACTGTGCGTGGGAGGGAGAGGGAGCAGGGAGCTTTACACACCAAGCCCTGCACTGACTCACCCCGGTAGGCGCAAATCCACGGAACAGCGGGGACACCCACGCCATGAACCCACCATGGACCAAAACAGCTCTCTACTGCCCGGAGAGAACCCACAGAGAGAGAGGAAGCGAGAGGGAGAGAGGGAGAGAGAGAAAAGAGAAGAGATAAAACACAATCTCTCCCATAGCAGGGTATAAATAGTTCAGTGCTGGTAACACGGTTTCAGATAGGAGGATATCACAGATGTTCCATTTGAAATGCTCTGATCCGTGTTATCGATCGCTGCCGAAGTTGCACAGAGAAAAATACTTTTACAGTGATTTCTGGTTTTAAGCCACAGCTGGCGAACTGAGAAGAGCACAGCTTTGCTGTTCAAACGTCACCCTCTGCCATGTCACTGTGTCAAAGATGGTGAAGTAGTAGGGATTTAGATCTGAGTGCTGTGGTACTGTACTTTTGAGAGTGCATGTGGTCATGATGTCTTTAATGCCTTCCTGAAACCCAGAGATCCAAAATGGAAAGACAATAATTAAATTTGTTGGTTTTCACATAGAAAAAAATCTATATTTATATTGTGGAAGAAGAAGCTTCCAGTTACCTGATGAAGCACCAGCAAACTGGTAATAAACCAGTCCAGTGACAGAGGAGAGGTAGTGGCTGGGGGCAAACGCAGCTGCATTGGTAGGCAGACAGCAAGGCAAACACTAAAGTGACAGGTTATCTGTGAAGAGCAAGCAAGGCAGGACCAGAACCCCAGCACATCAATTATGAAGAAGTACACTGGTGCTGGCTAAACATACTGCCAGGTGACAAGAAAAAGCCAGGGAACCACAAACGGACTCGCACTTCAGGCCGACAAAATCAAGCGACACAAAACACATCCTGCTGGGTCAGGAACAATTAAGGGAGATAATTACCCAACGGTGCCAGCGAGATGTTAGCGTGGCATTGCTGACTGTCTTTGTTATGGGGCTAATGGATTGTAGCAGCTCACGTTAAGATGTCAAAATGAGTTCATAATGATATCTGGCAGAAATTGGCCCATGTCGAATTGTTTGTTTATCTTGTGCCACTGTCTGAGTGCTGTCAGATGTGTCAATGATTTGGCACCTGATCATTTGTAAAAGGCTACTGCAAGGGTTTCAGTTCAATGCCAGGAGTGCACTGAACTGAATGCCACTTTTAATTTAGCATTTGTACAGCCTCTGGTGCTTTTCTCAGACATGGTTAAGCACTTGAAATTAGACCATTCGTGTCCATTAGTTACATGGTCACATTCTTTTGAAACCAGTTTCAGGTGGAGAATCCTTCATTAACATATAGCAGACCACTGCCCTGCAATCCAGCAACTGACAGGGAAACTCCTCCTGATGCTCCGTTCTCTGTAGTACCGAAGAAGAACAACGCTATGTGCGTCTCTGGTGAATAAAATACAAAAATGATGGCTCTCAGTTATGAGTTTATCCTCGCAGGAGGAGAGGCTAGATTATCAGGTTGAGCTGGCTGGGCTGGCTTCACCAGAAGGGACCTCCTTCTCCTGTCAGGTGGCTGGTGTGTTGGAGAGATAACATTTGGAAATCCTGCATGCTGCTGTCAAGTAACCTCGACCCTAGATCCAGGCTGTCTGTGTGGCTCCTGCAGACAGAGATGATTAATGCTTGGGGAGTCAGCTCCACACCAGCCCCAAACTCAGCCATTGTATGTGCACGGACCGACAGGGGAAAGGGAATCTGGGCAATTAAAAAGGGACACTGCTGGCAAGGACCACATTGCTCAAAGCCTTGAGGATGGGAGGGGAATGGTTGTTGTTGGGGGGTGGAGGGGTGGAGAGGTGGAGGTTGTGTTCAGGGAGGAGGGGGAATCTGCTACAGTAACAGGGGATCAAAAGGGTTGTTTTTTTTTATCATCGTGCCAACATTGTCGCACAGCCATCGCAAGTCACAAATAAAGTAGCATCTCAGATTAGAATGAAAATGGCCAAGGTTATAACCCAGGCAACGGAAGCCAATAAAACCTTCAACTTTGATTTGCGTGGCCCTGCCAGACACGTAATTGCAGAGCAGTAGAATGAGAAGAGGGAAGTGGCTTGAACCCTTCACATCTGCAGCTGTCATGAGTCGAGAAACTTTGTCATACTTTGTTGTTGTTGACAGCGGCAAACTTTTAAAACCACAGCAGGGCTGGTAGGGTTGTTTCTAATGACCTGGTTACTGTAATGGGTAACATAATCCCAAGGATTACACAACCACGGTGACATATCGATCTGATCATAGTACTTTTGAATTGCCTTTCTCTCTCTATATATGTGAAACCTTGAAGGTTATCTTTACAATTAGTACCGCTTTTAGCTGTTGTAAAATTGTAGATGTGATGGGAAATGAGGGAGAGCAGGAGATAGAGACAGAGAGAAACTCTTCAGTGCATTCTGTTAGTGTCCAACCTTGTGTTGTAAATGCCTTCACTGGTGCAGAGGTAGAATGTCATACAGCAAACCTGTTTTGACACACCGTGTCACCATGTCTTTTAAGTCATCAGGACATGAACACAGTGTTCTGAGAGCCCTGATGTTGTATCCCATGTTACAGTTGCTTCAAGAAATGTCCAGCTTCCAAGTGATCAGTTCCATGAATCCCATTCAGAGAAACAACATACACCAGCAATTCAGATCTGACAACCTTTACACCACCGTAGAAAAAGATTTTCGTTCAGCCACTATTTGAAAGCTACTTAAAAAAATGAAATGAAATCCTTTCTTAATTTTGCCTCCTCTTATGCTACATCTGTGAGAAGGTTAAAGCAAAGTCTCCAGCACCTTTAATCTTTTTTTCTGCACACTTCTCCTGCAATCGTGAATGCCAGACCACAAGTAGGCAGTTAGCTGTCAGAAGCTAATCAAAGCTCATCCACCCACCCACCCCCCCCTTCCTGCTGTTGTTTATGTTTGATCAATTGTGGAGGCGTTGCAAGAAGGGTGGGGGTGGGTGGGGGGTAGGCTGCATCTATAAAATACCATTTGGTAATGCAGCTTGGTGAAAGCTGTTTGCTATCCAAAGTGATTAAATCACACTGCACTTGGAAGAGTATTTCTTTTTCCTCCTGTGATTAAGCTAAATCATTCATTAATGTTCAACCGCCGTTGTGATGTGATTTTCATGAAGGTGGACATGTCTGGCTGTCACAACCTTCTACTTCAATTAGCGTAGTGCAATCAGAAACAACTCCGGCTAATAACAAGAACACAGTAATACTCTTCTCCTCCTATTTTTAGAGAAACTTCTTGAGTGTGCCCATGTGTTCTTGTAGCAAATTTAATTATTTGCTTATTAGTCTTTTATTCATTTTTCTCATTTTCAGAATTTGTGTCATTCTGAAAGAGCCGTAATACTTCAGAGATTTATATATACGCACAACTCATTCCCTTTCTGACTAAAACCATTATAGTAAAAAAAAAGGTCCAGGTAGCTAGACGTTTTTTTCCCTGTTACACAGATCCAGCATGTCTGTTTACCTTTTATCACGGGAACTAGGAAAACATAATGATAAGAAAAAAACCAAAACAAAACCCTTTGTGTAGTGTCAGTGAGTTCTTTAAATGAAAAACCTTCTGAAAGAAGACCTCCACTTCAGAAAAGCAGAGTTCAACTTTTGATGTTTGTTTTAAACAGAGATGAAGAACAAGTGTTTTTCATTAATGAGTATCTGAAATGTCGAGGACGGTCAGGGGCCGTTCGAGCAAGGTGACATTTATTCTCCGTGGTTTGGATTTCGAGAACTTCACGACAGAGCTGCTCTTGACATGGACTCTCTCTTCCTGTCATTTAATTAACCTTGGTGCAGATTAAAATGTTATCCACCGCTATCTGAAAGCGAGGGTTAGGGTGGGGGTGGGGTGGGGGGGGGCTGTAGGTGCAAAAATGACTCCACATTTGTTAAGATGTCAGAAAGTGAGATGTTCCCAACTATCCCAGCACATTAGGATAATATGCTTTGATATGTGAAGGAGTTATTATAAACTGTAAAGAGGGAGCAAACAGGTTGTCTTTTGTCTCCTGTAGCTCCAGTTCTGACTCTACGTTAAGGTTAATCCACAGGATTCATTAATAATACTAAAGCTGCTCAGCTCAAGAGTTTGGGTTAAGTGGTGCATTTGGAGGCCTTCCTGTAGTAAAAAAAAAAAAAAAAAAAACATTCAAAGTCTGCATATAATGGAAGTTTTGAACTCACACTGAATAAACAGCCAGAATTCAAACACTGAAACTAGAGCATAAAACATCACCGAGCAAATTGATAAAAATCAAACAACAAAACCCTCTCCCACCCTACCAGACTCGGACCCTGTTACATCAGAGTGCTGTGAAAAGAGGCTGAAACATTCCTTGCACCAACTTCATAACCTGCTGCAGGTAAGGAAAGTCTTGCAACTTTCCTTATATCTCATGATGCCGCACCCTCTCCACCTCTCTCTGTCCTCACCCCCACCCGCAGCCCGACCGGCCTCCAGCCGTCTCTATTATTAAGCACGAGTCCTAGGTGGATTGTCTTCAGTGTGACTGAAGCTCCAGCACCTGCTGACCATGGGCGCAGTTGTGGGAGGAGGACGCACCTGGAGGCACTCGCCGTTTGCTCCAAATAGAGGCAGCCAGGCGCTGTGTAAGCGAAAACACAACACCTCTTTTATCCGAGGCTGCGAGGAAAGGAGAGCGTTCGGGGACCCATGTGAGGAGCTCGTGCAAAGTCAGACACTCCGTTCTCCAAAGGTGAAAACAGCCAAGGGTATGTGCACCTCTGCTTACTGTGGCTTTGCACCCAATTAGGGACAAGCTGAACTGATCTCCACAGGCTCCGGCCCTGCTCCGGCCCTGCTCCGGCCCTGCTCCGGCCCCGCTCCCGCCCTGCTCCGGCCCCGCTCCCGCCCTGCTCCGGCCCTGCTCCGGCCCCGCTCCCGCCCTGCTCCGGCCCTGCTCCGGCCCCGCTCCCAAATGAATCTGGTTCAACCAGAAAATCAGTCTGCTGGCATTTGAAAATTGTTGTGGTTTTTAAACTGGCAACTCAAAAGTTATCTGTAGTTCTGTCTTACTTTTCAGTTGATCAGTCTGTCCCCTGTTACTATTACAGCATACAGTATACAGAATAACCTTTTCTATTTTGTACTGTGAATAATATATACTACAATGAATTATTAAACCTCTTTCAATGACACCTGTTTTTTCTGCATTACACTGTTAATGAAAAGACCTGCTTTTACCCTCCCAGGTAAATGCTTGCGTTCTCTTTTAGAGAAGAGGGAGGGAGGTGTATGTGGCCACGCCCAACATTCTCATCACAGCATGAGATTGTAGAAGCTGTTGTCAGATATTAAAGGGTACATCTCGGCTTCTTCTATACCTCATCACCTTCCCCCACCTCCAATAACGTTCCTCCGTCAAGAGACAAACACAACAGTGCCATTCAAAAGAAGGAAAGGGGGGGAAAGTGCTGACATGAGGGTGCATGAAAGATTGATGCACTGCACCCCAGGACTGGCCGCGTGTCGTGGTGCTGGCCTGCGTGTGAGTGAGCCGGTACAGTCCCCGGGGTTCTCCCAAGCAGTTGCTGAATCTTTTATGACTCCACTGCTTCAGGGGACCGAGGTGTGGCAACGTTTGGTTTCTCCCCCGAAATTGTGCCTGGTGGCCCCCAAGGGAGAGTGTGCAGGACACGATGGTCCTGAAAGAAGGGGAATGTGTTGGTGCAAGGGGTTGGACACGAATGCGTCTGCCACACCTGATCTCATCTTGTGTAAGTGCCAGTGACAGGAGAGATGTCTTAGAAACGACAGTGCACCTGGTCAGCTGGTTGGGCAGGTTATGCTAGAAGCATATCACACTAAGGCTATTCATAATCTTTTTTAAATAATCCACTCCAAGAATGTTATGCATTTATGAGCAATGAACATTATGAAGAAAACTACAGAGCAGTAATTATATTTCAGGCATACAGAGCTGATAGATTGGAAAAGTTGCAGAGATTCTCCTGTTGGAGACATTAAACAGTTTCTAATGTGCTCGTACACATTGTTCTGGGAAGATGAATTAGTTTGAGACACTTGTGTCTAAAGAAAGAAATCTCACAAACTAATGAGTTCTTGTTGTTATTGCAGAAATGCTCCCCTCTTTGCAAGAATTTCAACAGCAGGCTAAGTTGACCTGTCTGTCGCTACCATGGTAACATCGGAATGGATCTCTGATGTTTCCTGCCAAGTGCAGATATTTATAACAACCATGAGCTTTATGTTAAACTGTTAACCTGTTACTGGAACAAGATGCTTTCCTACTTCTATAGAACATCAAATCTCCTGATTGTAGGCTATGAAGTTTCTGAAGGTTATCATGAAGTAGATTTAACGCTCATTACAACCTAGACAATATAGATTTTTTTTGCTTCGTTAGACAGATTACAAATGAGAGTAACACATAAAAGTCAACTTACATTCACAACATTTGCAAAAATGGGAGGATGAACGTTTTTAGCAAATACGCAGGATGTTTACTGTTTAAAGAATGTTTAATTTCAGCTAGTATAGTGAAGTATTGTTGCGTTTAGTTAATAGGTTTTATTTTAAAGCTGTCACTTGATTATTATAGTCAACTGAGAGCAAATTAGTAACTAAGATGGTTAGAAAATAAATGTACATTATAATTAACATAACTGATGAGTTACAAATACATAATGACAAACTCTTGGTCAGGACACTGACTTGAATGAGGAAAGGATTTTTAATTCATTTGGTTTATTCAAGGCATAAATCCATTCACATAAGCTATAAGTCATTCACTGCCTTTAGTTGTTTGTCTTTTCGCTTACTTTTACATATTGCTTAATTGCTATATAATTCTAATTAATGGTGCATATTGCATAGCTTTAATTACACAGGCACTATTTAGAAGTGCACAACAAATTATAAAGTATAATGATGCATGATTTCCATAAATAATCATAAGGTGGGTGGAATAAGAATGGTCTTATTTGGAGTGTTGGCAATCATATTATCATGTACAAATTAAAATCTTTTCAACCTCTGAAAGATTTCTGAAGCGCAGCCTCAAAAAAACTCATCAGTGAACGCAAAAATACAAGAAGCTTTGTCTCCTTTGAATTTCACTCTTGCTTCACTTACCTAAACATATCACTAACAGATGCATTAATTTAAACCTTTTCTTCACTTCTACTCCACATCGAATCACAGTACGGGGGCTTAGGGGCCTCGTGATCTGACAGGGTACCAGCGCTTCCATTTAAATGCGTCCCTCCAAATTGTTTGCCGTGACATTTGTGGGTCCAGCCAATCCATGGCTCATTTTACCTCCCTGGGATTATATCAAAAGACCAGCGCTCCATGAGATCAATACCGGAGAGATCTCCTCGGCCCACTCCAGCGTAAATATCACGTGTGTTCGCTGTTCGTCAGGCCAGAATTAGATGCGGGTGTCTGCGTGCTACGGGCTGCTTAGGGCTTTGATGAGAGCAATCAGGCGTCTCCGAAACGCACGTGGGCAGCGCAGAAGCAGGCTCGCAGTAATTGCTAGTTATTAAAGCTCGTAATCACCCCCAGCGCGCAATGAGGTATAATGAACTTCCCTGATGGACCCATCTCAGAGGATATGAACGTCTCGTACATGCAAAAGGGGAACGAGAGTGAAACGGAGTGTGTACGGGCAGAAAAGGAGGGTGTGGGGTCTTAATTTGGGAGCACAGTGGCACAGGACTGAAAGTGATCTCTCTTTGTGTTTGTCTGTTGAGGTCCTTATGGGAAGTAATCAGCTGCAACCTCAGAAGTGCATTTTCCCCACACCAACACTCGAAGGGAATCAAAACACCATCGACTTGAAACGTTCCATCACTGGTGCCCACACACATCCACCCACACACATCCACCCACAGTCTTTCTCCAACCCCCAAAACAGCCCCTGAATGCCCATTCGTTCACAACGAGTCGATCAGTTTTATTTCTGTAAAAGTTTGAAGAGAAGAAGGGGTTGGAGGGGGGGGGGGTTACAGAGTGAAGAGTTTAAAGTGAATGGAGCTTTAGCACATGTTCATTATCATGAACAAAGAACCTCACAATAGTTAAGAAGGAAACAGATGTTAAAAAACCAAAGGTGTAAAAAAAAATAAAATAAAATAAAAATACGTTCCACTTCACCCCATCGGTTGACGTGTCAGTCCCCAGAGGAGTCGCACTGTTTTCCTGCCCCAGGTGACCTGACTGACATGTCACATCCGCACGCACGGCTGGAGTGTCAGCTCTGTGTTAATGAACTTGATTTGTCATTCCTGACTTAATTGGGGCCATCTTTATTCATCAGCAATTTTTTTCTTTCTCTTCTTTTTTTCTCAGAGAACTAGAAGAGACTCGAGGGAGATCAAACCATTTTAATTGCAAGGTGAAGCACCACAGAAACAACTTAGAGGCTGTTGGGTCCACATCATGTGTGTGTCAGTGAGTTTCCCAATGTTGCTATATTCACCAATATTCATAAAAGCTTATGAGCAAAGTTTTCTTCTGTTAGCCACAGCATTATTGATAAGCTTGTTGTATGCAGACATTCCAGTTTCCACGTTTGAAGTTTGTGAACTCAGCACTAAATTGAAGTGGTTATGAACATTGACTTGTTCATTATGATTTAGTAACCCTGACATAGTGAACGTTTGGCTTATAACTAGCCTGCTCCGTTTGAACTTACACCTGCCACACAGCTTGTTAAAACATTCGGTAGTTAGGAATGTCATTTTGGTCGTGCCTGTTGCTATGTCCGAAATGTTTGACTCGTTTACTCATTCACTAATCTCCATATAAACTATTGGGACCACTGTCACGTCCCAGTCGGTATCCAGCCATCCTTCTCATTCCACACGTATCTATCACGACACTCACTCACTTCCCCGTTCAGTCACCGGTTTATTAGTTATTCTTGTCACCTGTCCCGCACTACGTTCTCCCTCTTTACCTTCCACAGGTGCCCGTGTCCTGCATCCGGTACTTTGCAGTAATAGTTGCGTATTCTGCCAAATCTTCTACTAGCAACCAACCCATGAACGTTTAACAGCCTGGTTACCGTCACTCGCGCCTCGCTCCTGACTGAGAAATGTCACAACGATACAGGGTCCCGGTTACGGAGAGATTCGGCCAACGCAAGCTTACGCTGGAATCACTGTGACCTTTCGTCGAGTAAATATCCGGAACATCGACCATAAGTAGACCAACGGTACCATAACAACACGTTAAAGGAAGGCAATTTTGAAGCTGTAAAACCTCGCTAATGTGCTATGATGTGACTTTAATAATACCTACATATACAGCTAAAGTCAATGAAATGCTGCAATGCTTATTCCTTGAGCACGAGCCTCTTTGTTCGGGCTCGAGTCACATTAACACTATCACAGTTACGCTCGTGCTTTTGCGGTACAGAATCGGTCAACATATCTAATACTGGCAATCCTCCTAAATGCAGCCCTAAAGTCTGCCATAGGAAACCGCTATGCATTGTGCTACCTTTGTTCGTAAACAGTGTACATCGCTTGTTCATTACATTTAAGGTGCAATGTGGGTAAGAGTATAGTAAACTATATAGGGAACATGAATTGAGAATTCTGAAAACACTACAAATATTTGACATTCTAAAAAGAAACCTACCGTAAGCAGTATATAGGGTGCAATTCTGGACATGTTATTGCCATGCGCTGTTCTTATCAATCCTCCAGCGCTTTATAACCGGCCGTGCTCCGACACCACCACCGCCGCCGCCGGCTGGATATTTGCGCGAGGACACCACTCTCAGTAGTAATATTGACATGTGTAAAAATTTGCACCCAGTAGGCCAACCATGTCACTACCATGTCAGTCTGTCATTGTACAAATACACAATGCAGCTCTGAGACAGTTATGCCTAATAGAGCAGTGAGTGAGAGTAGAGGCAGGGTTGGTGTTTCTAATAAAGTGGGCAGTGGGTGGAACAGTATGGGATATGAATGGAGAAAGACAGAAGAATTCTCTCCCCTGTGGTGCCACAGAAGCGTCCTAATCAATCACCTGCGTAATTCAATCATTTAGGTTGCACAGATGACTCAACATGGATTTATATAATCCCTCTTTCAGATTTATATAATCCCTCTTTCAGAAGCTCTAGCAGTTTATATGAATTCACCACACACCAAGCCAAAATGAAGAATGATAAATGATCTGCAACCAAAAGTGTGTTTGGTGTGAAACAGTCCTGGTTTCATGAGTTTTTTTCCCCTGGTTTTAGTGGCATGTGCTTCATTTAGCAAGCCCCTCTATCCAATTGGAGCCTCATTTGCTTATGGAACACAAGATGGCCGCCGACGTCAACATGTTATCAAAACATCACACCTCCTTTCAGAAGGCACAAACTGTTCGCGGTGAATAGAACCCCCCCCCTTTGAAATGATAATATACACTGGAACAAAATGTAAATGAACCATACTACCCATTCAGCGGCAGATCTAAGTAGCCTCACCACAATGTGGCGCTTTCCCCTGCACTGTTTCCATCAGACACAGAGCATTTGAAAGGCAGTAACACCTGTATTCATTCACAGGCAATTTGCACAGGCTAGAATTCCTGCGGCTCTATCAGACATAAGGGTCTGATTGTCCCGTGTGAATAAGCAACAGCTCGGGGATTGTCCCTGTACATTCTGCAAGCCATGGACCGTTTGGGAATTTCAAGACCCCTTCACACTAACATCCTTCCCACCCCAAATAGACAAGGTGTATCTCTCTCTCTCTCTCTGTCTCTCTCTCTCTCTCTCTCTGTGTCTCTCTCTTTCTCTGTCTCTCTCTCCTCTTCTAGAGGAGGAAAGGCAAAAGAAAGAGGGTTAAGGGTAGAAAGACAGAGAAGATAAAAATAGAATCCATTACTCCATTATTACAGCCTATCGTCTGTTGCTAGGCAATGGTATCAGATTAACACTAATTATCATTTTATCACACCCCCCCCTTGACATTCTCTCTCTCTCTCTCTCTCTCTCTCTCTCTCTCTCACACACACACACACACACACTCTTTTTCTCTCTTTCTTTAGCACTTTCTTTCCTCTGCAAAGGCTGAATTGTCACTTTGAACATTTGCATTGAAGAACCGTCGGCACACTCTGAATCCATTTATTAAAATATCTGTGTTCAGAAGCATTTCATTTTGTGGTGTTATGAGAGGGGACTTAATGAATAGAGGGAAGCTAATATCAACTCAGCTGCTATACACCTTCTGTCCTTTGGAAATGGATCAGGGAGAGAACACCAAATCCCTAGCAAAAAAAGAGAAGGAAAACAGAGAGGCACTCTTAATAATAACCCTTACTACGCATCTAAGAAGATATCCAGTGTGTTTGTAATAGCTAGGGCAACACGACAAGCCTGGTGTATTGTGTCTTTATGTTGTCGTTTGGAGAAATTGTAGCCATAGTCCTTTTTGTTCTCTGTAAAATGAATCTCAATGCTAATTAAAGGTACGTTGTTGGTGGCATTTAGGATGTTCTGTGTATTCACTGTGTGAAGGGAGGAGAAGATGCAGCCCCCCCCCCTCCCTCCCCCCAGCCCCTCGGCACTCTGCGTGATTTATTCCTGTGGAACTCTGGCACCAGTGTAGGCCACCGCTCCAGGGCACGCGCGCCTTGTTCCGAACCTGCCCATTGTTTCTCAGTACAGAGCCAGTAATGAGAGTGTGCAGAGGAGCCGGGCTCAGCGCCGCTGTCAGCGTGAAGAATGCAGGCGTAGCAAGAGCTCGCACCCGCCCGGTCGCACGCACGCACGCACGCACGCACGCACGCGAAGGCAGACGTACCTTCTCTCTTTCCTTTAGCGTTTTTGGCTAAAAACATTTAAATGTGCTGCACATACCTGTGCTTCTCACTGTGTATTTGCAATCATCTGTATCAGTTTCTTCAGTTAACATTGCAAGAAATCTCTTTCTTGGAATACATGAACCAATTACTGAACGTCAAGGGAATGTGTAGTTAAATGCTTAGCAAAGCTTCAAAACTAGGAAGAGAAAAGAAAGAGTGAAAACACACATGTACACATACACCACAAATTTGCAAAAGCACAGTTGAGATGCACCTGCTGGGGAACCTAAATCATCCACTATCATTCCACATTGAGGCTCCCCTTGTCTTTGCCCAATTAGGGGCTGGGGTATGTTTCAGGGCTCTCTAATATGCATGAGTATATAATGAAAACAGCAGCAGACAGAGTCCATTCAATACTTCATCATCATTTCTTTGGCTATCATTTAAATAATGGATTAAAGAAATCACCTCCAGAGCATAATGGGGCAGAGGAAGTCGTCTTTACAACCCCTGCACAACTGTACCTGGGGACCGTAGATTTTGCGACGTGCAGCGTTGATTATCTCATTTTGCGACGTGCAGTGTTGATTATCTCATTTTGCGACATGCAGTGTTGATTATCTCATTTGAGGATTTGGGGGAAATTTTGTAGTCAGCGTGAGAGAGGCCACAGCAGGGTGGTGCACTTTTAGCATCTGTAAATCTAAACGAGGCATGTAGGATTTTCCACGTTTAGATTAACGGAATCCAAGTCCTATCTTTATCCGGATCTGTAGGGTTATGGGCAGTTACGCACAGTCCTGTGCTGGTCTTCGATGGCCCAATTCCCACTTCCTCATTGCAAATTCCTGACTCTCCAGCTTCCCTCGAAACCGGGCTGGTCCTCACCTTGAAAATGAGCCATCCGTCTTTGATTTATGGCGTCGGAGTGGAGAGTTTCCATCTTCTCCCCCCGAGTTGTCACGGCCATTCTATAATTGGCCAATGCGCGTGACCGACCTAGCCAGCATTTTTCGGCAGCCATGTTTGGGAATTTTCCTCCGCTTTGCTTTGCCACGACATCAGAGGCACAAAGTAGGACGCAGCTCGACACCGTCCACATTGTCATTAATCGTTCTACCCTTTCCAGCACCCAATGGTGGATGAGGGGAGGGAGGGAAGCAGAAAAATCAGAGCATAATGAAAGAGAGCCTGGGCTGGAGAGGAGCTCCCCAGTTCCCCTCGTCCTCCAAGGAGAGCGAAGGGAAAAGATTTCACATTGAGAGAGGTGAGTGAACTGGGATACCAGCAAACAGCACTAACTCAGTGCTTCTGAGAATACAGTAACGCTTATGCCACTGTCGTCCTCAAAGTGTCACTTGATGTTTCGCTAATGTTCCCCATCTCATTGTGTCACCTTTCCGGTTGCCCTGGAAGAATGTTCCAGAAGCAGTTCTCATTGAGCTGTTCCTCAGGCCACCTCGGATCAACCCACTTTAAAGCAGATGTGATGACGTCTAACAGACTGTTCATACAGTTAACACTGAGCATTCAGTAGTCATACAGTTAACACTGAGCATTCAGTAGTCAACGTACCTGTTCATACATTTAACACTGAGCATTCAGTAGTCATACAGTTAACACTGAACATTCAGTAGTCAACGTACCTGCTCATACATTTAACACTGAGCATTCAGTAGTCAACGTACCTTTAAGGGACTGATAAAGGAATAAATTAATAAATAACTTTGTAAAGCCTATATGTTCTTTATAGATGGAAAGGGATGAATGGCTTAATATAATGTTTATATATGTTTAGCTTGCACCATTGTCATTTTCAAGTAATTACACTCTACCCATTCTACACTCTTATTTTCTCAATACAAGAACAAGTGTATTTACATTTGAAAGTTTTGCAGACCTTGTAATTTTTTACTTCTAACTGTTTTATTGCCTCTGGCTTCCAGCATCAATATTTACCTGTATCTCTGAGGCACTGTTAGTTATTAGTAGAGTAGTCTCCTCGTTCAAATGTGCTTTGGGTCACTGCAGTGTGTATCTAGCTCCCTTGGGAAAGTGAAACCAATTAGCATACTGATGATTTCATGTTAATTACTCTCACTTTTTTCAATTCTCTTTTTTTGTGGAAGCTCTACCAAAAGAAATAAAACTGTAATTCATGTTTGTGCCAAGTGAATGCAGCTTATACTGCCTATAGGAGGCTTTGAAGAGGATCTTACATCTTACTGAAAAACATCAGCAGTACAAGGAGCATTTTACCAAACTTCAGTGTTAAATTTGGTCAGAGCCATGACACATCTGAATTCTAGAGCTGTTGGTTCATTTAACAGTAGTAGACAATTTCTTTTTTTACCACTAGGGGGCGTGTTAAATGTTTATACTAGCATAGACATGGCACTAAATTCAGCACAAGCCCTCCCAACCCTGACACAAGCCCTCCCAAACCTCTGGGTGGAGACTGGGGTCCTTCCTGAACTACTGTGTTCTAGATCTGCTCTCCTCTGCATCAGCTTTCAGCAATAATTAAAGCAAACACCAATTAAACTGCACTGGTCATGGGGTGAATGGTGCTGTCTGATGGAATTACTGCTCATTTTACTGGAAAATATATGTCTAGAAGTTATGCAATTTTACCTACAGAAAGGCATTGGTGATTCATCCTGCAGGGAGACTGTGATGCTCTTGTTTATTTCCCTTTCATGCATGTTCTTCTCATTCTTTTATCAATAACAAAGCAACAAAGAGTTCCAAACAAATAGAGGCACCCTAACATGCTGAATATATGGGTTATTGCTTAAGAAATGCAGTTTGCTATAAACCTCAGTCTAGGTTCCATTTACCTTTAGTTTCTATACTCAGTGGAGAAAAGTCTGCTTTATTGAATCTAGTATATGGTCCCTTTGGCTTGTACAGCTCATAATTTAGTATGAAGCTTTTAATCTTGTCATCATTAATTTCCACCAAAAATACCCATGAAAAATCTTTTCCTGGCAGTTGGGAATTCGCTGTTGGGGATGTTGTGAGCTCTTGGGTTTGAGACATGGAAGCGACTGAGCACATGGTCGTTGGCACTGGTCCTGTCTGGGGTGGGATGAGGAGAACAGGGAGAAGATGGAAGAGAGGGAGGAGAAGTTGGAGGAGATGGAGTCTCTCAAGCCCCACACCCCTGTGGCTTTTGAGTGTCTGAGAGAGTCGAAGGGAGCCAGTGGGAGTGCCACGCTCACCTGTTGTGCTCACTAGCTGCTGCCCGGCTGGTGCCAGGGTTATGCCAGCTCTCTCTTTTTGTCTGGTGCCTTATCAAACAGAGTTCTTACTCTTGCCAATTTGGTAACAGCTTGCTGTGATAACAGTGTACTGCTGGTAACGCCAATTCTTGTTGCAGTAGTAAAGTACTGTCTAATTCTCATTGTCAACCAATGAAAAGTAAGCCTACCAAGTTTGTGATGTCACTGGGTGAAGACATGCTGTCTGAGTCTGAATGAATTATGCTTCTTTGTCATAGATGTATTTCTTTCATGTGTGTTTTTATCAAATGCACAAATCACAATAAGGAAACTATTAATTAATTTTTACCGTTAGGTTGTAGAACTACGCCCTAAGCCAGGCTTCCTGAGTGGAACACAGCAGTCTCTGTGCGCCGTCGAGTCCACAACAGGAACATTAACAGTCTATGATGCTGCTTCATCTGAAAAGACAAATAATCAGGAGAAGATCTAAACCTCCTTCTCCTGTATGAACTCTTTCATCTACTGTAAGAGATATCTCATATTTTCATGCAAGGACCACTAGCTCAGCTGCTAAAGACAGGAGTGGCTTTGTGGCAGGAGGACGTGTCTGGAGCCTAGCCTGTGGAGGGTGTGATGCTCAACGCTCCTCTCTGAGAACTTTCCTTTACTTCTGGCAGCTGCAGAACTTTCTGAGCCATCCTCCTTTCTCTGAAGTGGTTGCCATGGCAACCAGGGGGAGCTGAACTTTCCTTTCCTCCTCACTTTTAGAAACAAAGTTAAATTAAATGAATTCCTCTTGGGTTCAGTGAGAAGTAGCTACAGGTACTGCAATATCTCACCTAAACAAGTAGCATTAAACAAATGTCTAAATGAATAAACTGTGCATGAATTAAGAATATATATATTTTTTAAGTCAGGAGGGAGGTGTGATGTGTCATAAATCTTGTTGAAAAGCAGACTGGGGCTCTACCGTGACTTGCAATGATAAGAAGAGGAAAAAAAAAAAATAAAAACAACCTACCAAACAAAAAGACTGAAGCCTCTGTTTCTTAGTCCATATGTGGTTAATGGAAATTTCGCCACAGACACACTTATCCTCATTCATTGCTTTCTCCTCGCCGCCAGGTGGGCGTTTGTGTCTTCTTCTCCTTTCCGTCGCCGTGGTGAGCCTTGAGCTGCTCGGGAGACAGCGTGCGGAGGCGCACGTCAGCATCGGCAGCGCCGAGCAGATGACACGATGCAGAGTTCACTCCCGCGTCACCTGCCACTCGAAGAGCGTGAGAGCGGAGCTGCCGTGTCAAAACACACATGTGATTTCACCTCCCTACCAGCTGCTTGCAATTACACCGGGCCCAACACTCCAACACAGACGGGGGGGGTGGTGGTGGGGGGGGGTGTAGGGTGCTGGTGGTGTGAAGCAATGTGAATCTTAACAGGTGTGGGTCACAAGGAAGAAGAAAGAGAGAAAAACAACTTTAGTTGACAGTAGTACACAGGGTTTTTGACACACGTCAAAAAGTAGATGACTGAAGCTCGATGCCAACACATCCTTGAAATTAAATCGAAAAAAATAGCTTAACACCACTTAATCTTCATTTCTCTCTGTAAAGATCAGTTATATCAGTTATATACCAGTTATATACCATCCAGGCTAGAGAGACTTGCAACGACAGGAAACGAAGCTTAAAGAGAGGTGGAACGAGCCTCTCTTCTGAGATTGAGACGTACCACGTGGAGTCGGCACCTGCCACGTGGGCCGTGTGCTAAAGCCGTCGTCAGTGAGCGCATCGCTTCTGCGGCCACCTGCCGGAGACGCGCCACACGACGGGCTCTGCCGTGTGTGTGTACGCGCGCCTCACTGCACATCGCCAGTCCGTGTCGGCGTGCAGAGCTGTAATGCTGCCTTCCTGACGTGCCCCTCTCCACAAACTCCTGAGTGATTGTGTCTCACGTGAAGTGAGCCGCATATGGCACTATCACTTTTGATTCATTTACACCCTCCCACGCTATAAAGGTAGACAAAGGTTATTAAGAAAAAAAACACACACAAAAACAAGCCAGCAAACAAACAAAAAAGAAGCAGTGGTTTGGTGTTATGAGTTCATTATCAGACATGATGGCGTGTGATATTTCATGGGTGCACTCAGGGCGTACAACGGTTTTAGATCTGAGAATTATGCCAGATGCAATATTTGCAAAAAACACTGCCTTTATAACAGCTCTCACTGTGAATACTAAAACACACTAATGTCAGTAGAATTAAAGGGAGTAAAAAAGAAAATCTATCATAGACCATAATTCAGTTCTCTCCAACAGAAAGCCTGAAGTGTGTGTGTGTGTGTGTGTGTATGTGTGTGTTGTGGGGGGGTTGTGAGAGAAAACGATGAAAAGAAAAGCCTCACAAAGCAGTCAAGTGCTTTTAATATGCCTGAGCAAAGATTTCATGATATGAAAAACAATGGAAAATTCATTACCCAACAATCAGTTCATGCAAATTAGACACAGCCATGGGTAAGAGATCCCGCCCACTCGAGCTCCAAAGAATGCAGCACTCTCGAACCATGTCAAAAAAAAGCCCATAAAGGTGAATCTAATGCATTGTTTGGAAAAAAAAATCAACTTGTTATGCACAGCAAAAACATGGACCCAACCTCAGAGTAATTATTGAGAGGGTCCAAGGAGAGAAAGTTCCTCCCCTGTCGCTTGGGCCCGGTTCTGATGCGCTGGTGAGCTGTCACCGAGGCCGCCGGCAATCATCGCCGTGTACAATTACCACCACCTGCAATTACTGCCACCTTGCCCGCTGTCATGGACCCGGCACCGCGCTGATTAACAGAGCCCAGGCAGGGGGGCGGTGGATGCTCTCGGGGGGCAAAGATGTGGTCGCATGGGCAGAGCTTGTCAAGCGTGTCAGGGCCCCGCTCGGTCCCGCTCGGTTCCCTGCGTAAGAACTCAGCAATTACGGCGTAGTGGAATGGCCTGTGTTAAAGCTCATTCGTTTGGCCAACAACCAAACCATGGCCAGAGTAGCTCAAGTGAACTCGGCCGTGAAGGAAGCCTAGCAAGGCAGGTGAGTGAAAGAAAGGGAAGTGAACCAAACAGTAATGTGGACTGATGGAACTAAATGAAAAGGTCTTAGCGTTTACATCTTCCACTTGTAAATCTCCAGAGGTTTTAGAGAAGTGCTGGTAGAGTTGCTCTAAAGAGAAGTGGCTTTGGCTTTAGAGCCTGAACAGTATGTTTGGATCCTGCAAAATGTTTCATGACAGCTGTGTTATTATATATATCTTTTACATGCATTGCTGGTAAAATTACAGGCCCTTGTGTAAATATGTTATGTTATCATGATTTCCATGATGCCCAGTTTCTGAAATGCAGATCATATATTTTTATATTGTCAAAACACCCCAACCTTAAGCATCGTCATCATTCTACATAGCAACACTTTTACCATAGCAACACTTTTACCATAGCAATACTTTTACCATAGCAATACTTTTACCATAGGTAAAATTCCTAGTTTGTACTAAGTTTTGATTTAAAAACTTTTGATATTTTTGGAGTGAGATCTGCCTTAATTCGCAGCTACACCACTTGCCCCCGTTTAATGTCCTCCTCACCTCAGTTGCCATCATGCCACCCTTGTTTCCTCTCACGAAGTGAGAACTGATGGAGAAGTCGTCCCTCCTAACGAGAGAAAAATGAGATTTGTTTTATTACCACCATGTGCACATGCACGAGGCCCTGCTTTCCTCAACTCAGGAAACTAATCTCCTCAACATGCCGTTAATGGCATGCCAAGAAGGTGTGAAAAAAAATGGTGGAGGGGGGGGGTGTCTGCTGCTACGTGCGCAATCACACCTCCCCACGCGAACGTTGTCACACTCTCGCATTCCTCACCTCCAATTAGTGGGGAGAGAGGCCTAAATATAGCTGCCCCAGCACTCTCCCAATCAGGTTGGACTGTGTGGCGAGAGACGTGAGTGCGAAGCAGCTTGATTAGCTGAGGACAAGAGCATGGACCACCCCAAGAAAAGGTTAGCCAGTTTAGTTGAGCCGCGATCTTCAGCGCTCGCGCAGCCCCGATTGATCCCTTCCTGAGTTAACTGTGCATATCAATCAATGGAGGCTTTTGAGCGCTCTGCACCATAAACCATCGACATGATTATCAATGGTACCATTGATTGGGGCTGAGTTTGAGGGCTGTTGGTGACAACTGAATACCAGGATCTTTGCTGAGCACCCCTGGGGCCTTACCTGGGTCCCCACTATGACTAAGGCTGAAGTGTGAAACAAGAACACCTTGCAAACAAATGAGGGAAGCTCTGTTTACTGCCATTGGACAGGTGCTGTATGTATCCATGACGATGGGAGTGCCCTTCCTAGCAGTGTTCACCTGAGCCTATGGATGGCCACTGCTCACATTAGCTTTAAAGTCTTCATGGCTTTGTGGTGGTTCTTCCATTGATTCTGGAACAGGAACACATCAACCATTAATCTCATTCTAAAACCACCTCTGTGAGACCATCGCCATGGGCAACTCCATTCATCAAAGCCCCCGTTCCATCCCAAGTCCAATCAAAATGTGTCGGATCGCAATTAAACAACTTTATCCCCCTTCTTGCAAACAGCGTTTTCTCGTTGAGCCTCAGACCCCTTGTGCGCACACCTGGGTAATTAAAAGTCAGAGTAAAATGTGTCCCATGAGCTCACTGGCTGCTCGTCAGAGCTGTGTTACGGGTGGCTGAGGTGACGGGCCCTCAAGGTGTGAACGCCCTCATGTCTCACAATCACCCCCCAGATTCAAGGAGACGAATTCAGGTTGCTCCTCACTGGAACCTGTCCCTCATGAAGACCCAAGGGTGGAGGTTGTCAGAAGAAAATGTGAAAGGAAACAAAACAGAATTCGTTTGTTCTTCAGAACAGGACATGGCAGCTTTCTCCTTTTACAGATAGGGTAATATAGCAGCAATCAAAGAGCTGCTGGCTAAAATCCCAGAAGGGAATGTTCTTCTATACCCTTCAGCAAGTCACTTATTCTCAGTTGCTCTAAAGGCGTCACAGTGAACATACACCACATTTTAGGTTAATGATGTGTGAGCTATATGTCACTGAAAAGAATGATATAAACGAAAATGCAATTTAGCCAAGTGGGATGTGATCATTTCATCAGTACTGTGTGCTTTCAAAATGCACACAAGGTACCAGGAGGTTGGAAATAAATCCCAATAACAAACAAGGCCGATCACTTTATCAGTACCACGTCTCCCTGGGCCTGTCTGTACTTTGGAAATACAGTCAAATCTATACACAAAACGAATCAGAACTCAGCTACGGAAGAACTCAGTAACAATAACTCGAAGTTCTCGATCTGCTTAAACTGGTGACTGAGCTTTACCTCTGTTAGATGGCTTGAAGGCCATTTTGAGCCGGTCTGACCGACGATGTCCTCGAGTCTGAGAGCGCGTGGGACAAGACAGTGTCTCGCCCTCGTTCTTTGTCCCTCACCTGGCCTAGTACTCCGGCGTTCCGCCAACGCCCAGCTTCTCCCGACTCTGTCCTGCCATGGTGAGAGGACATCTGTTTGCCCTGCCGGACTTCAGGCTGCCTGCCAGTCGGTCAGAGGCTGCTATGGTGACCAGGGCTGAAGCCCAGGCTACACACACATGCATGCGCACGCACACACACACACACGCACGAGCATGTACACAGACATGCACGCACATGCTCACAAACACAAACAATGCACACAACACATACACTTATGCGTGCGTGCACACACACACATACACACAAGGCTTGTTCGGCAGGTCTTGTTCCCAGAATAGAGCCACAGCAAAGCTTATAACATCCCCCCCAAAAAATACCTATCAAGGCTTTGTGGACATTGTTTCTAATTTTCCACTGATGTATTTTATAACCTTATTTCACTGTATCATTTACTTTCAAATGTATCCCTGATTTGATGTGATTAGTGTAGGTTGATTAGAGTGTAGGTTGATTAGAGTGTAGGTCATGTCTTGTATTGCAAATATGCTCCAACATTTAACATTATTTTATTTATATATGTATTCATTCTTGTGCAACTTCAGCAAATAAGAAAATCTAGTTTTTCTACACATCTATTTTTTTTTTCCTACAGAAAGCCAGCATAGTCGGGCAGATCATCCAGCCAACCAGCCTGAATTATGCCCAGAAGGATAGAGAATAACAGCACCAGCTCAAGCTGCTGTCACCACATGGCCACTCTCTGCCTCTTGTAAATGACAGTCACACCTTTTTCATAACCAGAGCGGCTCTGATTAATTCTATGCCAGCAATGCAGCTAATTAATTATTGTCAGGTAGAACCTTCTCTTTTTTTATCCTCCCAGTGAAAATGCTTCAGAACAGGAAAAACAAGACCTGTATGTGTTTTAAAACGAATGAGTCTTACACCGGTTCATCTATAGTTCTGGGCAAATGCAGGTAAAACATGAAGCACATGTGGAAGTTAAATAACTGACTTTAACAGCTTCTAGTATAGGGGTGAGCTCATGCCTGATAATAAAAAAATGAATACATTTGGAAGTACGTATATTAACATGGATGTGAAAGGATGAAATTCTTGGTCAGCAGTGACATGTTATAAAGAGCAACAAGATGAAACTTCTGGAAACCTGCCAACTGCACAAGGTTCTCGTTTCACCACGAGATGAGATTTTATTGGCGGCTGTTCTGAATGACACCTCATGCTTGCTGTCATTCCTTCTTTCTTCTACTTATTTTTTATAAACATTATTTTTAGATCCATTTCTGTGACGCGATGAAGACCCGCGGATAAATGATGGCGCTGTAGATGTACTGATCTTCAATCAGAGGAATCAGGTCCTCTGGTAATATTTGGGGCCTCTTGATTTCCCATTGGACGTGCTGTACCAGTTAGAGTATCATAAAAATGCAGATTCTGACATTCTCTCAGTTGCCTGGATATGAAGCTGGGATGCCCCAATTCACGGTAATTAACCGAGCCGATTTGGAGATAGCGGTGTGTACCCAACAAAAGCTACTAATAAGGTGTATTGAAATTAGTGTAAATAAGTCCTTTTCACATTTAAATCTACTTAATATAAATTTGTTACGGTAGTATGCACCCTCTTTGAAAATTAAGAAAAACATTTGTAAAGGCTATTAATAATTACAAGAGAGATTAAAGCTTTTGCTTCTGATGGTGACTGGTCAGTTGTTTGATATTATGCTAAACAAATTTGCATACCAGAAACAACTAATTAAAAAAAAATAAAACACTTCAGTCCCATCACTTCCCTTTATATTGTTTATTGTCTAACTATACATTAATTATTTTAATTTAAACTATTATCATTTTAAATGTTTAACATTTATGGATTGACCTGGGGGAAAAAACACCTAGTTAAAATGGATTTAAAATTAGTGGGATATCAGGTTGGAAAATAACACTTAAAATATAACCCTGGAAATATAAAGAATGGAACAGAAGTGATAAAGCGACTAAAAAAAGTTTGATTGTAATTTCCCAGGGCAGATTGTGGATGGTTTTCTCTTTCCACCCACTTTAGCCAGGTGCAGAAGCCCCAGCGAGTGTGTGTTCCAGCTTGGGTCGGTGTGTTCCACCCTGTTCTTCCTTCTCTGAAAGTGAAGCTCCATCTGCTGTGCACCCAGAGCTCACATTACGCACCACATAAAGACGCCTCCAATCTCACCACCTCGTATCAAAGACCTTTTCACACGCGCCCAGAATAGGTCTTGTCTGCTGCATTGCTGGATGCTGGATTTTGACTCTTGAGTGCCACGATACTCAAACATGCGGCGGGAGTGCCGACGGTTCGTAGATGCCAAAGTCGAGGATTTGGAAAAAGGAAAAAAATAAAGCGCTAACCTTTAGCCTCTGTTAAATGAATCTACCATGCACCTAAAGAATGCTGGGAAAAAGCTGCTTGCACGCTCTCCCTCCACAACTATTACACTTTCAATAACCACCATGCAGTGTAAACATTTCATAACTTCAGAAAGGCCAGTATAGCAAAGCACAAAGCACTAGCAGTGTTAGTAATTGTTCAGCTCAACCTCAGAACATGAGGAGAAAAGTGTCATTTTTATTTACTGCTTCTGTTTTTCTCTCCAGTTTTTTTTTTTGTCTCAGCTACATTTCATAATATCAGGTAGAATATCCACTGAATATGTCTAAATTGTACCTAATAATATAGTAATGTCACAATCCTTGGACTGAATCGCCTCAGTTCTTGCTTTTACAAAATGTCATGAAAAGTTTTTCAGTGGCATGTAATCATTACAGAGGATCCAGTCACAATGAATGAGGCGAAAAAAAGGGGGAGAAAAAAGGAAAAAGGAGGAAAAAAAGGCGACAAAAAACTTTTTTCACAAGTCAGTCCAGGTGATGGACCCAGAGCAGCAGAAATGCACAACGAACTTGAAGTCTCTCACATGTTCCTTAACAACCTGGCAGCTGGGAGACATCTGATTGGACAGCCCTTATCGCCGTGGCGACATCGCAGCTGCATTATATTTTTAACCTACGAAGAGACAACGGAGCCCGGGTTGGTGTCAATCACAAAGTTTGGCCCGAGTGCTGATGAGGCCTCTAAGTTGGTGGAGTTTTTCTCTGTGACACATCAGCTCTCACAGCGCTGCATACCCTGGTGTAACTCTCACACAGAACAGACAAAGCCAAAGTTTCCCATCACACATTAACTCACTAAACTTCCCAACTGGTTTTCCTGTACTAAACTTGCACCAGTGGGAAACACTGCACCATTTCATCATGGATTAAAAATCTAAAGACATCAATGGTTATGATGACACAATGTAAACAAGAGTGTTCAGTATCACCAAACGTGGACTGCCAAGACCTGCTTTAATGAATCACTTTATGCCTTGTGTTGTTCCTTTGACAAAGATGTGACAGATAGTAGCAGGTAGGTTTTTGGGAACATTCATTCAATTTAATTACTCAATATTATTTCATGACTGCTTTTTATGTAACAGAATCCAGGTCTAAACAAATAGTATTTTTTTTTTTTTTTTTTTACAATATATTACATACTTTGCAATTCACTGCAATTCATTTGTTATGTCAGTATGAATACTGGAAAGCTGGTCATATTGAACTGATCTGTTGTTAGCCAGAACAAGATTTGCTAAAGAGATTGCCTTAAATACATGCACTTCAGAGAAGGAGAAAAACATCCCTACAGTTCTGTTGTAACCAAAGATCGTAGGAAGTCTTGGGAAGAGAGTATAATGTGTGAGAAGAGATGTTTAGATCCATTTTCCCAATTAAAAGTGCAATTGTGAATATTTAGTGGTGGTTGAAGTAGCTTTTCCATGGACATATACATTAGTAGTCATTTCTGCCTCAACTTTAACTTTTACCCTTAGAGCTTCATACTTTCACCATTGCTGGTATTATACTACTCATCTATCATTAAAATGCATGAATTTCCAACCTCCATTTCAGTTGAATCGTCTTCATTAAAAGTTGTTCAGCCCAGATACAAGGTGCAAGTACTGAAAGCACCAGACCATGAACCGGTATGGTCTCTGATCAGAGAAACCCACTTTCATTGTGATCACTGGTCTTCTTTGCACTCTGGAACATTTTCTGGAACACACGGTTGCATCTTGGTAGGAAAAAACACTAGAACAAACTAATTTTGTTACAGTTGGTAAATACAGCTTACATGTTTAGAATTTTCATAGAGCTTCAGTGGATTAACAACATAGAGACACAGATAGAAGCCTGAAGACCATCATTCTATTGCATGTCCTCATAGATACAGATACATCATTTTAAGAAGGGAGGATTCATTATTTTGTACCTATTTCTGGAATATCTTACACTGAACTACTGGGGTATCTGTCACAGTTACTGGCAATAAAAGCATAGAGGTCAATTGCATTACAAATAAACTTAGCTGCTTGGGCCACCCTGCCAATCCCATTTATAAGTCGTAATCACATATAAATACCACAAACATTTACCTTTAATATGCATCAATCTTAGAATTTTCCCTACCACTGCCAATCATATCAGTAAAAAAAACTCAATAAGGGACATTTATTTAGGTGTATTTTCCATTTATATATTTGACAGTGGTTAAACTCACCCAACACTACACTAGACTGAATCCGAACCCACACAGCAGTAAGGACATGGCTGTAAGTGAGAATTACCAATCGAAAATGGCATTCTTAATATAGAAGTAGGAAAAGGCATGTACTCTTTCTCTCCCTGACTTATTACCCATCGGCGGCAAAACTAGGTTATAGGAGGTGTGCTGTATGGTTAGACATAAAGCCCAAAGTCACCTTGGATTAAGTGCTGCTGCCCTGAAGATGAAAAATACAATAGAAGGACTATAGTCTTCACCACTATAAATACCGTAGAAGGACTATACTCTTCACCACTATAAATACCATAGAAGGACTATACTCTTCACCACTATAAATACCATAGAAGGACTGTACTCTTCACCACTATAAATACCATAGAAGGACTGTACTCTTCACCAATGAACATTATATAGAAAATGAACATTAAAATGATGCTTCCATGGGAGGGGAGGGGGGGCTCTATTTTCCTTTCTTACAATCTCATCTTCAAATGAAACCACACATGGTCCCGAACTCAAATAAATGCACGTGTGCAAATCTCATTCTGAGCAAGTCTGGCTGAGACCTATACTCATATAATTCGTTCCATCAGTCATCAATATCATTCTCACAGTAATATGACGATCTATCGTTACATGGTGTGCGGGCAGAGCGTCGCTCTTAAATTGGATGAGGCCGTGGCTCTAGTACAGGGGTTGGGGGTGTTACATTAGTTCTGCTGCACTATACATTTATGAGTATAACCAGATTTTTTTTAAAAAGATGGGATATGACATCTGAATATTTAAAATGTATTTATAGGTGTGTGAGCTTCACTCAGAGGTGATGGAAGTGCAGCATGTATGGCGTAGCTAAACTAACCTTCTGAACCAGGTACTAAGGTTTACAAATTAAAGGGTTTCTGAAATGTTTATTTAATTAAAAAACACAAATCTTTTGAAAATGTTCATGTCCACTCTGCTTCTAAACAGGACTGAGGCAAACTGAACTTGTAATTAAAAGAAAATAACAGGAAGAGAGATTAGTACTCCATCAGTACTTGCTTGTGCTGAACAACTTTACTAATCCAACTTTTTATTTCAGTGACTTTATAACAAGGACTAAGTAGGTTTTCCTCATTTACTAGGTTCTGGTATACCCAGAATGCACTACGGTGAACCGGGTGTTGTGCTTGTGAGCTGGTCTTTTGATAAAAAAGCTCAGTTGGGGCTTCTGGAAACACTCACTGTCCAGCAAAATGTCAGCTAAATCTAAATATCCATTACCTTACATATTACATATCTAAATATCCATTACCTTATATATTACATATCTAAATATCTATTACCTTATATATTACATATCTATATATCTATTACCTTATATGTTACATATCTAAATATCCATTACCTTATATATTACATATCTAAATATCTATTACCTTATATGTTACATATCTAAATATCCATTACCTTATATATTACATATCTAAATATCTATTACCTTATATGTTACATATCTAAATATCCATTACCTTATATATTACATATCTAAATATCTATTACCTTA
>JAOYMR010000023.1:2014699-2031829 GCA_025802075.1 Tenebrosternarchus preto
GAAACAATGTAACACCTAAAGGAAACAATGTAACACCTAAAGGAAACAATGTTTTCCAAGACTGTTTTTGTGACTTTGTTTTGCGACAAAACTAATCCACCACTCTTGCAAACAAAGCAAGCAATTAGTTTCGCCTAACTAATCAACTCTTAATTGGTCCCTACTATAAAAGGACTCATTAGCAAAAACTTTCTTGCTTTAGTTTCTCACACCTCCGATCCTCTAAGTGCACAAGTCCTTGTCTCCATGACTTTATCTGTACACTACACTATGTAAATGTACAAAACACCCTGCACCATTCACAGCAATGTTTTATTCATTGATGAGTCAGTGCTGAGCCTCTGGGCCAATAAGACAGAGTCGATGACTGATGAATTAAACATCAGACTGTTTAGGCTAATTACTCAGAAATGGCTTTGTCAGCTCTGTGATGCACCAGAGGCTCATCGTAACTAAATCCACTTTTTGCATTGATATCAACGACAGGGGTTGAAATAAAAGGACATTGTAGCATATTTGTATAAAAATGTTTTAGTCCTACGCTTCACTAGCACAAATGGAGCAAAATACAGCAGATTTATTCATATTCTTCTCTTTGTTCAAATCTCAAATTTCTTTCGTTCGATTATAATATGATTCTCCAAAACACATTTTCTCCAGTGGGGCGAGCGCAATATTGTGGAATTAAACAACATGGCAGCGTTACTGTGGTAACAGTGAGCCGGCGCACACATGACCTTCCCAGAGTGCTCGGCTCAGCACATCAGTCTGCCAGACCAGCCAGGGCCGCGTTTAAACAGGTCTGTGATCCTTTCCAAGAGGCCACACATGTAAAGCTTCCCCCAGAGAAGATACAGGACAGTCATGTTAGTATTATCATATTAGTCATAGAGGATAAGCCCATTTAGTCCTGTAGCCCACCTGACAGAGCACATGGTGCTCAGTAACACGAAGGGCGTGGGTTTGATTCCCAGGGAACAGCGTCATACTGAGTAAGAGTGTCTGGCGATTGCAGTAACACTGCGTTCAACGGCAGAATAAAACTGTGGAGTTTGTGCACCTACGTGTGTGTGTGCATCGTGGTGCGCGAGACCGGCCCCTGTCGTGGGTCTCGCAGGGCGGGCCCCTGGCCCCCGCCACGGGGCAGGAGACGCGCCTGCTGCCTGCCACCCAACAAGCCATCTGTCATTCTGTTAAGTTAAAGCAGCCGTGTTGAGTCAGAGGAGCCCCAACACCACACCGGCCTTGAGCTGGACGATCACAATGAGGTTCAAAAGGCCCAACACAAGCTGCTATTGTCTGCTCTTACCGTGCTAAAACCCAGCAGGTGTGTTTGTAATACACCTGAGACAACAGGAAGAGAGTCACAAGCTAAACTAATGAAATATAATTAACATTTTATGGCTTTTACAGTAGACCTATTAGTACAGGTGATTGCAATTTATTAAAATAAAGAGAAATACAATCTGTTTTTGTTTAAATATGTCCACATATAAAATAAAAAGATACTCCTATGTATGTGAAATTGGTAAATAAAGCATAAGGTTGAATGTCTGTGCTCGTGTGCTACAGCACGGCTACATTAGTATATTCACCGTTGTTTTATTCAGACGTTTTATTCCAGGCTGCATATGGTACTGTGGAACACACTGTACTGCTGTAGGAGCACCGTGGGACTCATGGTGGTGATGTCATCTGTATTGGTGCGATTTTATTTAGAGACACGGTTATTCATACCACCTCCCTTCCCAAGTGTCCTGAGATGAACCTGAAGGTGGTAGCAGACTGTCAATATGCACTCAGTGAGGCTGAGCTGGAGTGTGTGTGTGTCTCACCACCAGGATGGAGTTGAGCGTGTCGTTGCTGAGGGGGGACTGGTCGAGGCGGCGGTGCTGACGGATTCGTTTCCGGGCGCTGTGCACCATGTTGGAGACGGAGAGCTTGGGAATGGGAACCGCTGTGGGCTCCGTCAGCTTGGATAGCGCCTGCGTGATGTCACTGTGTTCTGTAAGAGCCGCCCCACAGGCAAGTTGGATAATCAGTCGCACAAGGGCGCATGCGTCAGCAGACGCTGTTAAAAGCAGAGCTGCACGATACCTCACTGCTTGATCGCTGTAGAGAAAAACATTCGGCCCCTGCACCACTGACTTTCTGGAGGACCGCAGTAAGCAAACGTGGCCTCTAACAAAATCACAGGGTTTTTTTTGTTGTATTGTGTGCTTTGAGCATTCTGACCCTCAGATAGTTCAGATCACTGATCTGTGGGTGTTTTGATGAATCACAGAATCTACGCAAATCCCACAAACGTAAATCATCTTGGTCAAAATAAACCAGGACAGTGTTTACATGATTTGCCACATGAAGGGTTCGCCGGTGTCACATGGAGGTGTTCGCTGTATCCAGAAAACATATCGCAATTGTGATATGTGGCAATGTAGTAATGCAGTCAAAACTCAGAACTCAAAACTCAGAAACATTAATGTGATGAGAGGAACTTCATAAGAACCTCAATGAGAACATTTGATGATAGAGATGTAAAACCCAGCACTGAAGGGTAGTACTGCTCTGCATGGATCCAGACACTGACCTTTGCCTTCCTCTTCCACTGAATTCCTTCCCAGTATCTCTTCTGTGGACTCCTTCTGACTGCACAGTTTGAAGAACTCCATGAGAAAGTCACCTGAGGTTCAAAGGTCATCATCAAAGACTTGGCATAAACCCAGTGACTTTGAATCGATCTGTTCGAGCTTATGAGAAACGATCACTGCTACACCTCCACCTCCACCTCCACCCTGACTACCCAGGTACCTCATGCTAGCTCAGTGCATCTGCAATAGGTTCTAAATTCTTCTGCAGGAGAATTTAATTGTGTAAAAAAAGATGGACCATATTATTCCAAACCAAACTGCACATCACTGGTTACCAATTCACTTTAGAATTCAGCAAAATGTTGTATTGCTGTTCACTTTCAAAGCTTTAAATCGTTTGCGTCTTGCCTTTATGTTAGATCCGTTATATTCGTATTCTGCTCTGAGAGCTCAGATCCTTGAGGTCATCTTCTCAGCAGCTAGTCACTGATTCCCGTGTTGGTTTAAAGTTAAAGGTAACTGTGCTTTTTCAGTTTGTGCTCCAAGGCTGTGGAAGCACATTTATGGAGATCAGCGATGCAACCTTCTACTGCAAATTTTACACCTAAAAACATACTTGCATACACCAGCGTTCAGACACCGATGCCATTATTGGTCAAAGGAAATCTAGTTTAATGTCTAATGTGTTGAGACTGTGCTTGTCTATTTTATCTAAATGTTTTCATCGTCACACTGCATCAACAACTGTGTAAATGCAGTCAGTAATTAAATGTGACTTTACTTACTAGTACAATAGTAACTAACATTATACCCTACCATTGTAAAGAAAAAAAGATTTGCTTTTGTAATCTGAGAAATAAACCCAGTTGTGGAAATCCTCTGTTCTAGTTTAAGAGGTATCGGAGCATGCTGAGCAGCAGCGTGTCTCGTAAGAGCCCCCTGGGCCCTAACGCTTGCGCTGCACACTGTGAAACTGGCTCGCTGAACTTCCAGGGATAAATCCGGTGCGTTTTTCCCCCCACAGGGAAGAATGATAAACAGCAGATGCATACGGCCGGTAGCTGGACTCGGAAAAGCTCGCTAGATGTGTGGAACAACTCTCTGCTCGCTGTAGTGAAGGCAGCACAGGGGATTTTGGTGTTACAAGCAGTAAAAGTCAAAGTTAGATATGAAATAACAGGCCTTGACTGGCTCGACTTCCATGAGGTCCTCACTGTTTCTTTATAAATGAGAGCACAGTGACAGCCAGTGTGCTGATGTGAAACACAGCTTTAATAGCCTGAGTGCCTGTGATAACCACAGGTAAAAATCACAGGCCACTGCTCAAATATTTACTCTTATTCCTACTCCATCAAGTTTTGTTTACCTCGGCCATTTTTCCTATCCAAAAATCACATTCGTTACTTAGGATTACCTGATCCAACCCCTACTATCGAAAAGTTTCTTCAGAAATGAGATCTTGCTTCCCTCTTCAGCCCTACCCTGAGTCACCGCTGCTCTTGCAGGCGTTCCTGTCCATTTCACTTCGCTGGCTGAATGAAGCTTTTGTCACAAGCATGCTCATTAACAAACCCTCAGAATGAGTTCTGCTTACTAATCTTTTTCCTGTGCAACTTGCGAACAATTTCCTAGGTAACCTCTCTCATTACAGCAGCCTAGGAGAGTGGATTCAAGCTCACACTGCCAGATTTGCAGACCAACTTTTTTTCCTCTTTATTTTCATTTTTTCTTCTCTTCCCCACCCTGCTAATGTACTCATGATCCTTTGGTATATTTATTCAAATATAACATTTGGAAGGAAAAACTATGTAAAATGCATTATGTTTTCAGGTGCTTTCTAGAGCCATTGTGAAGTGCTGTTGTTCACTAACTAATGTCCACTCGCCCGTTTTGCCTACTTTAAGTATCAATATAACGTCCTTACCCAGTAAACACTGGGGGTTCTCCGCTTTCCGCACTCGAACAGACCAGTGAGGAGCCTGAAGTGGATCCAAGTCACTACAGGAGCAGAGGGTGGACACAAAGAGTCTCAGCATGGCATTGGTGCAGTATAAAAAAAAAATAATAATAATAAAAAAATAAAAAACCCAAGACCAACACTGCGCAGAGTCGCTAATGCTAACAAAGCCATCGACAATGAAAAAAACAAAAACAACATTTATCATGCAAAATGAACAGCTACAAAAATGGGACACTACAATGAAGCTGAGAAGAAAATACACCTGTGGCAAGCACACTTCTCCTAAAGATTCATATAATTTCAAATTAGCAGCCTGTGGGCTGATTCCATGTTCCTGAGTCATTAATAACAGAGTACCAAATGCTTGCTATTTTGCAACTTGTGAAAACTTAAAGTTCTGTACAGTTATTCAAGATAATCATACAGTTAATCAGTCATGAGCAAACTTACCCCACATTCAGAAAATGGTGGAGTATTACTAGCTAGAAACCCCGCGTGGCCTGAAGATTTGGGTTTTTTTAAACACTACTCATGTTTAAGCTTTAAAACAGTCTAAATCATTTGGGTAAAATAATGGTCTGGAGGGGCTCAAGAGGACATTAAATGAGAAACAGTTACACTGTTCACACAAGTACCTTCAGTCATTCTGTCCCTCCTTATCTACAGGTGTGAGTATTTGTGCCTCTCAATCAAAAACCACAAAAAACCCCCCACAAAAACAAAACAATAAAAATCTCTTCTGAAGTGAGTGCTCTGTCAGCGAAGTGTCCCAACGCACTGAATGCAAATGAGGGGGAGTGGCTTAAAGGAACGTCAACAACGGCGGTAATGCAAAACAACGGCTCACTGAGCAGCCTCTCATCAACTAGCTAAAAAGCGTAAAATCATTCAGCGTGAATTAATTTCGACTGGGTGCCGTCCGACGCCGGTGTGGAGGTACATGTTTCAAACACCCACGCCCATGCGCACGCCACCTCAGTCGCCATTTCCCACCCCTCCAAAGCTGTTTGGAGCTGTGCGAAATTATTATGGGTAACAGGTTCTTTGAGAGGTGACAAAAAATTAATTTGGCGCCGACATCATCTGGGTGTTTTGATTTTTCACACCTGATGCATATTCATGGGACACACACCCTGCCACTGATTACCTCACTGTGCTATTTTCTACACTCCAAGTCCCTCCCCGCTTTCAACTTCATAAAGCCACTTTGTGTTCATTTTTTAAGTAGATGGAAACATCTGGTATGTACTCACGAGTAAACATCGTTGTCCACGACTATGCCCTCTGTCAGGTGGGGCCAGGTCGCTGCTAGGTGCAGTTCACTTAGGAAAGAGAGTAAATGGCTTTAGAAACCATTCATTTCTGTGCATAAGCACTTTTCAGAATATTAATCTTTGAAATTTTAGTGCTTCATATTTATTCATCTGGGTTTATTTATTCTTGTCCCATTTATGCCACACATTAGATCATTCTGATTTAATCAACTATTCTGCCATTACATTAAAAACATTAGAGTAAGAAACAGGAAATGTAGTCTTGAAAAGCCAAACCTTATTGGATCTTCACAAGGACCAAATGGAAGTTTGCCAAACTCTACACTGCCAACTTCTCCAGCAAGCAGACCATCAAAGTCTACAGTGAGAAGACTCCTGTCAGTCATTTTAAATTTAAGTTAGGCAATTTACCCAGTCTATCGACACATGTCCCTCGAGTTCCTGCCACGTTAATCCATTAAGATATAAATGGAAGAATATCATTAATTTGAATAAACATTTCAAGGGTGGCTTAATACAGAGGTAAACATTCATGCAGTGATGAATCCTCTGAGCAAACACAATCTTAAGGTGTTCCTATCCCCGTGTTCCTATCACCGTGGCAGCCAGACAGGACTCCATGGCAACAATGCTAAGCTTAGGTGGTGTATCAAACAAAGATGCAGTTTTCATGCCTTTGAGAGTACGTCTGGTTAAAAAGAACTGGCTAGCAGAGCACAGGTGCAGCCTACAGCTGGGACAGGGTTTGAATCTCAGCTGTGCCACGTGCAGTCAGAGGGTCCTCGAGGCGGTGGCCACCTCTGGCGCTCGTCTGCGATTCCTCAGTCCAGTGGCTGCACTGCAGTGCTGCTAAACTCTCGGCGGTCTCCAGGGACAACCATGCCGAACTGCGCTGTTAATTTGAGAGGCTCCTGTGGCAGCTGTGATAAGCATCACAAGTGTTAGATGCTGCCTGGTGGAACTCTCTCACGACAGAACCAACCACGTCGGAACTGAACTACGGTAACATACCAAAAACTGAGAACTACGGTAACATACAAAAAACTGAGAACTACGATAACATACAAAAAACTGAGAACTACAGTAACATACAAAAAACTGAGAACTACGGTAACATACAAAAACCAAAAAAACATACAAGGTCCAAAAAAGCCTGCAAGAAAAATGCCACAGTCCCCTTACTGTTTAACACAGTGTGTAACAGTGTAACAGAAACAGATAAAGGAGCTCAGCGTTACTAAGGTTACTAAGATAAAAGCCATAATCAGCTGCCGGCTTCGCTGGGATTAGCTGGTGAAGGCCCATCTTAAGAGAGAACCTTGGAGTTAAGGAACGAAAACGACAAAAAACAAGGAAGTGAGAGCAAACGTCAGCAACCAGCATTTCACTGTGATTGTACTGAGGTACTTACACAGATAGGTCCTAACAGGAAATGTTCAAATAAATAAACAAATAAACAAATAAATAACCACACAAGCTTTATTCCAACCCGCAGTGCCACTGTTCCAAAAACAAGGCCGTGAGCTTAGCGCAGGCCTGTGGGGTCGATCACAAAGCCACGAGCAATTTGAGGACAGGGTGGCGTGAGCGTGAGGTGAGAGAAGGCGCTGTTAAACCTGCCCGTGGGCCGGCGGATGAGGCTCACGCCTCATGACTTTTTTCACTTTCTGCCTCGCGGCATCCTGGAAGTCCTCACTTTCTTAAGAGAGGCCGTCAACTGCTTTTACAGTTTCTTTCTAACTTTGAGCAGGGAAAAAAAAATTATAAAATAAAATAATAAATAAAACGAGCCTACCAGGAGGCTGCTGGGGCCAAGAATACTGCTGCCAGTCCTGCAGGATGTAGGTGAAGCGGATGGCGATGTTAACAGGCGGCAGTGGTGATAGCGGGCAGCCCTGGGGATTAAAAACGGGTATAAAAACTCTGGAAGAAAGAGAAAAGATACACAGAGGACAAAAGACCCACCCGAACAAAGCAGGACGGGACTGAGCCCAGCAACTGAGACAAACGGTCACAGAAAGGCACCCTCTGTGGACCGTTCCGATTTACATACGAAACCGTGAAGTAACACAAAAACTCTTTTAACCATACGTGCAATATATGCCTAAGCTTTTATTTAGTTTCTAATCGAGGGAAATAATACCCCTCCAACACTGCTGACAGGAATGAAAACATTTTGTTGATTTGTTTGTTTATCACGCGAGAGGGCGACGAGATTGCGTGCGTCTTGCGTCACTCTGACACTCACTATCTTGCCCTTGAAGATGTCCAGCAGGCCAGAGAGGTGGTTGTACTGGCCAGGCACCTTCCGGAGGTGAACCATCTCGAAGTCTGTACGAACACCAGGGCCTTGGCACTCTCCTGAGTACATCTTCCTCCACTTCTGCTGGATCTGTACAAACACGGGCACCTGGCTACACACACACACACACACACACACACACAGGAGAAAGTCAGAAACCGTGTGAGGCTGCAAGCTAATCAAACAAGCTCTTAATAGGTGAACCCATCAATTGTGGTACTGAACGTGACAATCACACGTTAACAGATGTTTGTCTGTACGCAAAGTTTCTTATTATCTTTCTTCTTTTTTTTGTACACCGACTTAAACATTGCAGGCATGTGAAAGGTATATTTGTGCTCGTTTGCCAAGACTGCACCGCCCCCTGTGTGTGCGAGTGTGTATTACTGTCATTGTTCACTTGAACTCTTGTATTCATCTGTGATGTAGCAGCACTGCAAATATAATTCACCCCATTAGCAGCTCTTAAAACATCGTGTTGTGTCACGCCCTTAAACACAGGCTTTTGTTGGCGTTTTTATGGGAGGTGTTATACAGTACCTACTTCTTCATGGCTCTTTCTGAAGCACAATAAGGCGTTTTGACCATTTTACCTTTACTAAGTGGCACGTCCCATTAATTTAGTCAGGGATCATTTCAAAGGCTTTGCTTCACAGGTATTTTGCCATACATTTTCGTAAATGTAACCTCATGTTGTTTTGCAAAGAATCTTCAAATCACCAGAGAATCAAGTAAAATACTTGAATCCTAATGAAACGTATTTATGAATGGCACCTCACTCCTGAGGATACAGAGTGGTAGCATTTTTCGACTATAACAAGAAGATCTTAGAAGCTGAACAGCTGGTCATTAGACTTTTGATTTGTGAGGAACATGCAGTACTTTCTTCGGTAGTGGTTGACGAGTTACACAAAGGCATTGCTGTAAAATAAATGTGAAGTCGAGCGGTAATGAGACCAAGCCAATACGCAAACGTGGCTCAACATCACCATCCGGTGGCAGAGAAAAGCAATTACTGCTAGTGTACTGAAAAGTCCTTAAGGGTCAACACAGAAAAGGCACTGGCAAAGACAAGACAAAAACATTTGAGGTGACCACCGGGCATTCTTACTTTACACACAAGCCTGGTGAAAATAATCTTCAAGAAATTATGTTCATATATATATATAAACTCAGAAACCATTTTGTTCAGCAACTGTATTAAAAACATGTCAGTAGGAACATTTTGTAGCTCCAACAAAGGTCACTAATATTAAAATACTAGAAGTTTTCTAAGAGAGATAAATATAAATATATATATATGGAACCTGAAAGCTGCTTTGTACAGTACTGCATCTCCCATCTGCAAGACCTCACACACCATCATCTGTGCATATCAATGCCTTGCCAGTACACAGCATCTAAAAAAAGCGCCAGTCGCCCGCAGAAACGCAGTGACCTCCCACCCCGCCGTGCCTCGCCAGGCTCCCAGAAGCACAGCAGCGAGTTGCCGGGGGCAACGCTTTCATCCTCCAGCAGCATTCAGACGAGATGTTTGCCATAACCTATTGTAGAACGTTGCTCTGGGAAACCAGGCTGCCGGCCTATCCGCCCACGCATGCACACACTCCGCTCACGCTGCCCAGAAACAGCCTGCGACAAGCCCACCGTCGGCGAGTGCATTACGGAGCAGAGCATTGAAAGCTGACACCTCAGTGGTGGAAAGCAAACCCCCTCCCCCTCCCTAACCCAAAGGCAGGTCATGTAACAGAACATGACGGTTTGGTGCAGAAGAAGGCGCTAACGGAAGAGTCCGTCCTGCGATGTACAATCTGACCAAACGATGGCAGTTTGATGAGGGAATGAAGCTGAGGAAATTCAATTTAAAAGTGTATAAAGACCAGGTCTATATTGCAATTACAGAACTTTTCCGCACATGTAAAAGTGCAGATTCACAGATAATGTCCGTTTATTGCTGCTCATATTTCGGGCTTCTATCACAGATGATGTCATTTATTACTCGAGCAGGCTATCAAAAAGGAGAACCATTAATAAAAAAACAGGCTTTTATGCCCTGCCTCCCCCGCTCCACTGCCCATATAAAATTAAATATAACCCTAAATGACAGTACATGATCCACATGTTACTTTTGTTGAGGTTCAGACTGCCAACATTAAGAGTCCTGCTAACATTAAGAGTCCTTAGCTGGAACGAAGAAGGTGATGTTGGCCCCAAAACTATGATTCATTGGTTTTCTTTGTCTTAGAAAGAAAACTTGGAAAGAAAACATTTTTTGTTCTTTGCTCATTCACTCTTTTTTCTTTGATTTTCATCTCTGAAGGGAAAAACATGGATTGTGCCTCTAGAAGCATAAAAATATTTAAATGACATCAAATCCTTGGATCTTTGTGCAAATTATGTGACTGTAAACAATCAAGAATGTTTGGCACTGAATCGTTATTTTTACCCATTAGTTTGGTGGCGATTACCTGTTTTTCTCCTGCTGATTGTTTGTTTGTTTACCAGCTTTTCTTTGCTTGTTTACCTGCTGAGGTTCGCATGGTCAACTGCACTGGAAATGAAACTGCTTTGTTGAATCTTACATGAGAAACACTTTTGGTACTTAAATAAAACCAAACAGAAAAATATGTTTGTGCAGAACAGAACTTGCTAAAATAAAACAATAAAAGAACGGATAAACAATGTCAGTCTAAATTCGCCCATGTTAATGTTTAATTCCTAATACCATTTGAATAATCTATGTTCTGTGGTTCTTCAAAACATGGGTTAAAATGGTGCAATTAACAGGAAACTTGCTCAGAAAGACACAGTGAGGTTTATAATAAATAACCTGAAGAGACCAGTTCCTCTAAGCTTCTACAGAATACACCATGTCAGGTTTGACCTTTAAAAAATTTTCATTGTAAAATGAACACAACAAAAAAAAAGTTTAACTTTTTTCGTCAAGTTGTTGAATCGATATTTAATTGTCTGTCACCGACCAGCACAAACGACTTGAATAAAACACACTTCCTATAAATACAATTCCTATCTGCCAGTTGATTCTGTGGTGTTTCCTTCCTCAAGTCAGTAGATAAGTTCTCTTCTTTCCACTTAGTCACGTGTCTAAACAACCACATATCCATCCCAAGAGACAGTTCAGTTTAATTGGCCACCATAATAAAGTCATTATCTGACGAATCTGTGGAACTGAAGTTAAGGTAGATTATCTTGCTTCTAAATAGATTTTTACTCTACTCGAGTTTCTCGAGTGTCTGACTCTCATAAACCATGAACATGTTTGTGACTGTATTTTATCCCCTTCCAAGCACTTCCTTTAGCACATGCTAGTTTGAGTTTACAATTACATACTGTTTCATGCGACATGCGAATTTGAGTTCAGTCTTACTCTCCATTGGGAGTAAGACTACAGAAGTATGTGTTTCTGAAAATGCCTATGCTTTCAGGGCCAGTGAAAAACAGTTCTGACAATGGCAGCACAGCCCATCATCAGAGACTGTTGATGTGAGCAACAACATAACATTGGCCCCAGAACCCAGCCTTCAACATGCCAGCTGTGGTGAAACGTTGAACAGATAGTTCAAATATTTACTGTCCAAAGTCCGGCCAACTGCAGCAGTCAGCCTGACCAGTATCAATCCAATGCAGAGCGTGATGTAGCTGTACTACATTTCCTTAGAGTAAAGTAGTATGGTGTTGTTCCTGCCACAGATCAGGCGGTGTGTGAAGAGTATGGATGTAGGAGAACATTGGTGCAAATCAGGCAGGGAACATTGATCAGACAGACAGCTATAGTCCATCTGTGTGGTCACACTCAAATATATACATAGTACACAGTAAACAAATAAGCGCACACCCTCCAATATGCAAAAAGCACATAGTAAACAAACAGGTTGCTTTATAAATAGCATTATGTACTTTCATCCTAATGTAACCCTAATGTTCATTCATTCCCCTCTAGATAAGCATCATAAATCATCTTAAAGAGATTAAAAGGAACAAACTTTTATATTTGAACAGATACTGTATGAGTTTATGTAATTATATTGATTAATCATAAACCAACCACTGATCTAGTCTTTGAATGTTTATATCAAAGTGGACCAGACTCGTGTAATTAACTGTTAGAAGAGCCCCTGGTAGCCCCAAAGCTCCAGGATGGTTCAGCTACTCATCACTTACCAGCCTGTGTTGGCGAGTGCAATGGAGACTGAACTGAGAAGGAGGTTGCATTTGGACTCGCTGATAACGGCCTCGCAATTCGCTCCGGGAGAGATCACCACAAACTCACGAACTCCATACCTAGGAAAGACCAGCAAGGCAGTCGAGGTAAAGTTTATATCTAGTTTTTATATTGCTGCTAACCAGTTTAACCAGTTTATCCAGTTGCTGCTAATCAAAACCTAATGTCATTTTACTCTTCGCGCCTTTCTTCTGCAACTCATGGTGTACCTTAACAACCAAATCATGCTGAAGCAGGAAGGACCTCGAGACCTGTGCAAGCTGCAGGACATCAGAACAACATTAAACGTTCAACTTGAAAAACCACAGCAACGAAATAATTTCCTTCACCGAAACACAAGGTGAAAGTTTCTTCATAGGGAGACGTTTATAATAACTGTAATCATCCCTTTGACAGATTCTGCCCAGATACAGGTAGATAAAATAACTATCTACCGCATGACAGCTTGTATAAAATACTATGATGCGACACGAATGGTATCTAAATGACTTCACATCAGAATCTGAACGACCACATTAACAAAAGACTGAATTTTAAAAAAACAAACAAAAAAAAACACATATGCTGGAAGGGAACTGACTACATTTCACTCAGGGCAAAATCAGGATGCTACAGGTGTGAGCAGTGTACCTTCTCAAATGTTTAATGTTCTTAAAAAAAACAATAAGGAATCATGTTTACAAGAAGGCAGCCCTCCCTGCATTGTTATTTTTCACGTGGACACAGAAAAAACTGCAAACCAAATGTTACGTGTACAGGGAGGGGTTTTGGGGGAAGGTTTGGATGGAGGGTGTGTATGCCTGCACCATGTGCCTACATCTGGAACACGGGATGGAAGAGTAAACATGGATTCATTATCCTCTGTGATGAGAATCATTTTTCTGTGTCCCAATACCAGTTTTACTCAGAAATGTTGTGTTAAGGAAGTAAAGCAAGTTCTGGTGTCTGAGTCACGTTGTTTATAATAGCAGTTTGGATTTTTGGGCACAGTGTTATTCTGTTCCAGAATCCCAGACCCCTGAATCAAAATGTACCCCAATCGTGCCCCTTTGATGAGATGCTTAACGGGTCATGGTGGTGCGACTAACCATCGGACGAGGCAGTGTGCCCTGGGAGGGAAGTCGTTGTTCATGCACAGCAGATCCTGCATGGCCAGAGGGAAGACATCTGGAAAAGGACGCAAGCTTTCAGAGACGAGGAGCACAAACGACAGCTGCTGCCTCAACAAGGTGGTTCAAAGCCAGCAAGTACCTTCCTCTACGTCCTCCCTCCCCTCGCTCTCCACATCCTCATGCTTCAGATAGTGGTGTGTTATGGAGAACCTGAAATCAGCAAAGTTGATGTCTCGGGACTTCTCTTCCCAAGTGCCGCTGGTATATTCTCCCTAAATCAGGACCAGGGGGGTGAAGGCGTGGAATCAGACAGTGCTTATATTTTCATGGTAAAAATTACTCTCTCTTCTGAAGCAGGCACAAGTCACAAACGTGTAGGCCACAATCAGAAATGCGTAATGTATTCAAATTTCATAATGATACGCATTTTAAATCACTGAAGTAAAATAGAAATCATTTAAGTGAGGGACCTTTTCAGGTGGCTTGCCGAAGTTGCTGCCAATCAGTTTCCAGTCGTTGAGCACTTCCTCCACTCTGGATATAAACCTGCCAACACATAGTTTAGCACCAGGTCCTGACATGATTCATACCTACAGAAACTAACAGCTCTGCATGTCTGGATAGCAGAACAAACATAGCAGCTGCAAGCTAGCAGCTCTAATCCAGGCTGGCTAACACAAGGCAGGACAGTACTGGTCATGAAGGGCAGGACAGTACTGGTCATGAAGGGCAGGACAGTACTGGTCATGAAGGGCAAACGTCATACAGTTAGAGTGAAAAAAACTGCCTGTCCACAACATGGAACGTCTGTCAGGGATAGAGATAAAACACTATGCAAATTTAATATTAGGAACAAAATTATCATGGTAATTAGTGTTATTGAAATACTGTACATTTTTTAAGAATTTGTTTTCTTCTGAAAAGTACATTTCATTGTTACTATTATTACTCTTACTATTATTACTATTATGTCAATGTAATAAGCCCAACAACAAAAATACAGAGGAGTATAGTATATTATATTTCCCCCTTTTACAACCAATTCAATAACTAACAGATTTGAAATGAACAAAATACGTTGGCTGGGTGACATGTTATTGTGTGCGACAGGCAAATAGAATATGCAGACAGACGACAAGAAGATGTCTGTCAAAGTCATAACTGTTATTGTTAATATTATTATTAGTTTATTAATGTGTTATTGTTGTTAAATACCCACATCAAATAGCTGTTAGGCCAACCTACATATTTTCTGTCTGTTGAAATGAACTGGAATAGAATAAGTCTTTAATAGCTGTCAGGCTACAAAAACACACGACACACATGAAGTGCAGATATGTGTTTCTAAATGCAAAAGTTACCAAACACAGTTCCAGTTGCTTAAATTAGCTTGTGAGGAAGACGTGAATTTGGGAGTGTGGAAGAGTGGAATCAGATTGTCCATGTTGTGTTCTGAGTTCTGATATAACAGGATAATTTAACGGTTGTTTCAGAATATAATGATAATAGTGAAAAGGGCAAATTAAATAGCAGTGTTTTCCAGTGTTCAGTTGCCCATGACAACAACAAAGGCTAATTGCTTCAATACTTCAAAAAAGTTCTGCATCAGATGAATAAAAAAAATGCTGCCACATCATATTTATTTATGGAAAATCCATAAAGAACAAGGAAATAAATTGGTCTAAAGGGTGTTCTGTTTCAAGAATATTCAAATACAAACATGTGCATAATTCATTATTAATGAGCATTCAGCTACGCCACTGTACTGTAACACTTAAAGCTTTCGTTTACTTTATTGGCGAGCCTTTAGTAAGTTAAGACAGACGAACCACGATGTCTCCATCATTCTAATGTCTCACAACCACATTTCTTTGTCGGCTGAATGGTGAAAAATCTCCAGAGCTTCATTACTGTCTTCAACCATGAAACAAAACAGACACAAAACAAACTCATGTTGCTGCAACACGTTGGCTGATGCTGGACACTGTTTACAACATTTTTTCCATTCTGCGGTAATCAACTACGGTTTCAAAAGACAATTAAAATTTCAAACAGTAATACTAACCAACGGGAAATTAACTGTGGTTTACAGTGAAACCTGTAACGGTTTTATCACAAGTAAAGAATACTAGCCACCAAGCTGAAGGGGCCTATGAGCATGCAAACGAGCTCCTGCTCAGAAGGGGATGGGTAACAAACACCAGAGGCTCACAGTGCCACCTACTGACAGGTAGAGAAGGTTTCCAAGACCAGACAATCAATTCTAAACAGTGCCTGGATCACCTACAAGACAGCATATGATGCAATATCACACACCTGGATACCTGAATGCCTAACCGTGTACAAAGTCAATAAAACCATAAAGGTCTTCAACAAGAACTGAATGGGACTCTGGAGGACAGCACTAGAAGACAATTTAAAGACAAGTGCCCAGGTGACCACAAAGTGTGATGTATACCAAGAAGATGCACTCTTGCAATCATCAGATTCCCAGCAGCCACAATAATCTGGCCAAGAGAAGAGCTGGAAGCTGCCTGCAACAAGACCAGAAAGTACCTCACTTTTGGGACACTACACCCAAAATCCAACATTCAAAAGCTGTATGCCAGCCTGTCTAGGGTAAAAAAAAAAAAATCCATAAATACATCCAAGCAATGCTCTCCAAGGATGAGCTCAGGAGGAGAAAAAGACGGGAAGCATGTTCTCCTTGGAAGCAGAGGAGGTGCCATGTCAGAATAAAACCCTCGACGGAATAGACCACTGACAAATAGCAAAGGTTGCTTACATAAGACAATCTTATGCAGGACTGAAAGACAACCCAGAAGCATGAATCATAGCAGCAGAAGATCAAGCACCAAACACTAGGTCAATCAAAGCAGTAGTGTATCACATCAGACAAGACCCAAGATGCAGAATGTGCAAAGGAGCCTCTGAGACAATTCAGTATCTAGTAGTAGTGTAGAAGAGGCTGGCAGGAAAAGCATATAGCTGTTCGTGGCCTCCTCAGTTCCTCTGTCCTACCTCTTCCATCCCAGAAACCGATCGCACTCTGCTATCTTAAAGCACATATCAATTCTCTAAATGTACTCGGGAGGAAGCATTCTGAGCACGAAATTCAGGTGTGATTGTTTTTTTTTTGGGACAGTGTGTGATGTGTCCCCATGGTACAAATTTTCTACCTCCAGCCACATGTAGTTCATTTAAAAAGGCTTTGTGAGAGTGACATGTTTTCACAAAGCACATATCATTTGGTCAGAATTATTTGTTCTGTTTTCAGTGTGTTAATTATTGACCCATTTACGTTTCCTGTTCAATATATTGTTCATGTTTGTAAATATACAGACAACAATGTCCTTCCAAATCTCATTTCATGTACATTTGCATTCAGACTAAACCATCACAGTGGCACATCTTTTGCAATGCAACAGAACCGTACAGTGGATCTGTGATTAAAATAGCGCCTTTTGGTATTGATGAATCCATAAAAAGCCCAGTGACATGTGATATGATACTGCTGTACATCACATCATCAACAAGTGATGTTACATAAAAGTGAGAATGAAGTGAACAAGGACATCTCGAACTATAACTCCATTTAAGTGTTGATCTATCCATCTCGAACTATAACTCCATTTGAGTGTTGATCTATCC
>JAOYMR010000023.1:2031929-2043873 GCA_025802075.1 Tenebrosternarchus preto
CTCGAACTATAACTCCATTTGAGTGTTGATCTATCCATCTCGAACTATAACTCCATTTAAGTGTTGATCTATCCATCCTTGCAGCTTTTCTTCACATCTTTTCCTTGTTTTCTCAGAGTGAGGAGCCAAAACATTTGGGAATGAGGCAAGAAAGGGAAATGAGAAAGAACAATTAAAGATACATGACTCACACATTGAGAGACAGCAAGTGACAGGTATCGTGTACAGGAACATATGCAAGACAAGAGCTGGACACACCAAAATCCAAAATGGGAGGAACAATGGAGGGGTGCATCTATTTAACTAAGTGATCACTTTGTGTTCTGATATATGAGGTATTATTTCAAATGCATAGACAGCTTTAGTCAAGTTATAGTAACATTTGTTATGTCTTGTTAAGGAAACAGGAGAGCATCCTACTCTACAAACATAAACGTTAATGTTTACCTTCTAAATGGACATTAAACTGAGTATTCAACGTTACAAGAAAACTATCGGGTTATCGGGATTTATAGGATTTAGTTAACTTTACTACATCTGCAAGTTAGCCAAGTAGACCGTTTCCACGTAGCCATCTAAAGCAGCATCGTTATTTGCAATTATGTTTTTGAGTTACTTTGCGAACACACGCTGTAATGTTTTGGATTCCTGACCGACGTGGCAGAGCTGGTTAGCTGTGCGGCTGGGATCTACTGTAGTAGCTCAGCATCGTGACACTACGATGAGTTTTAGATTTGAATTCCTTACAAACACTTCTAAACAAATGAAAAGGTAAAAGTAAGACATGTAATGTGATTATAAATGAGGCATGACTTGTAAAAGTACCAACTCTGGTAGCTGTCTAATGCATTTTCACTAATCACCAGTCACTGATCCACTATTTTCCCATAATCTTACTAGTGCTAGAATAGCTAGGATATCTACCTGGGAAAGTAACATAGCAGCCTATGGCTTACCTTTCCCATTCGGATGCAGTGGTGAAATCTGTAATCTCAAACACCTCAGACTCGGGCTATAACAAGAATAAATAAGATGGTTAAGTGTCAAATGTATGCAGCAAAATGACATTTCCGTTTTATAACATATATTCGTACTAAACTTGAACTCACATCACTGTCGGCCGCCATTATGCGCTGTGTTTATTCCGGGTTTTTTCCCCACATGCACGGGAAATGATGTCAGTGCACCTTAGTAAACTAATAATATTTATTGTACAGTAGGACCGTTCAGATCAGTCCAGCAAGAATCAAAGCAGATTGTCGATAGACAGATATGGTACCGATGTCTGATTAATATGACACAAGTCGCAGAATTAATTCAGTACAATTTTACACAAGAGAACAATACTTTGACTGGAGTAACGTGTTGTTTTGTATTCCCTAAGACTAATTCTAACTGTCCTCCATTCAGATCCAAAATAAAAAGAATTAAATCAACTTAGTGAAAATTGAATTTATAGTGTTTCAGATTCCGCAGAGTTTGGTTTGACATCCTCTTGTTGTCACTGATGACGACCGGAACATATCCATTTGAGTTCCGAACCAAATCCTTTTCCGCCTACAATTCCCATTACGCTTTGCGACATTTATGCCACTTCCGTGATGGAATTGAAGGTTCTAGTTGATCTGACAGCATAAATGCAACCAAACAACTGTAACACAGAAAGTATCAACAACAAATAATTACGAAAAGATGCGTTGGTTTGACGGCTCTATTCCAGCAGCCATCGCCGCTTCGAAGCGAAGAAATGCGATTTTTGTCGTCGTCATCCTGGGTAATTAACGATGAATGATGCGTATGGCTACCTACGATATAGGATAGGCCTGCCTGACATACCAAAGTATCATCGCTAGCTAATGGAGCTAATGGCTATATGTAAACATTTGTCAGCGATGTAACCTAAAATATACGTTGTTTACTGTTTGTTTTACTTGGTTGCAGCTGGCTATCTCTAAAAATAAACGAATACACGTTTATTTGTAACTGGCTAACATTATCCCTAGTCTCGCAAGCTACAGCTAGCTAGCTATTAGTTGTCTAATCTGTGAAGCCAAATATGCGGTTGCGTGTTATTCCTTCAAATTTGACAATGTTACAGATGTTGAATAGCTTAGCTGTCTATCGATAAAATCATTACTGGGAAGAAAATCACCAGGTCCATAGTAGTTTAGCAAATTGATTCGGATCGCTGATCATCATAGATAGAGAGGTCACATAGTTTTAAACAGTTGACCAACTTGCTAAATTAACAATGGTGTAACGTTTATCGAAAATGATTAACTTGGCTAAAAGCGTCGTTGATGGTGCTAACTAGCTAGTAATATTGTTTCATTGCTCTTTAAGGAGACGATGAGCAATCCGCACAGATGTTATCGAGCTGGAGGAATAGCCATGTAGCAGAGGCCTCGAGAAACAGCTGTGTCGCAATTAGAGTCGATGCCAAAAGGTAAAGAACTGGGCAGAAACACGGTCTACCTGTACATACGAAGTTATTTACTTCGATTATATGAAATGAAACAATTTTTGTTTTGCAGTGAGGCATGTGTGCAGTTTTCGCAGATCTGTATCCTTTTTGGTGTCCTGTTGGATCTGTATGCTTTGAAGTGCGACAGCCGTCATCGTTACACACAACTGTTTTTATTAGTTCATATACTTTTCATAAAATTCATTGTTTTAGGTGCTGTTTTCATGAGTTTATATTCCTTTGTCTATATAGACTGGTTCCTCCTTCTACAAATTCAGAAGCACTTTGCTTGCACAGCTATCTGATGAAGGGCTTCTGTCCGAAACGTCCTGAATGTCAATAAATACGCTTAAGATACTTAATATAATGAATTCATCCACTGATGTTTGAAGGGAAGATGAACTGCTACCTGTTTATTGTATCCTTAATGTTGACACTGTGTAGATCCAGTGGTGTGCATTCCATCGAGTTTCTTCATAGGAGAGAATGGTGTTCCACTGGAGGTCGTCGCGGGTGCTGTGTCTCCTGAGGAGCTCCTGAAGAGGTTAAACAAGGTTAAGGAGGTATGCAGGCAGCTAACCAACCACGCACAGACTGTTTGCTACAATTATATTAACTTTAAATAGAAATGCATGCATGTATGGTGTAAGTTACCACGAGGCTTTTTTTTTTTTTTTCTTCATTTTGTCCCCCATTTCTATTCACTCATGGTCTTCTAGCAGTGATGAACTTGAGTGTTGCTTCTTATTTTTACAATAAAATATATTGTGAGCCTATACCTATCTTGAAAGTTCATGTATACTCCAAGGTACGGCCCTTACCTGCCTCATTATGTTGTGGTGTGTAGATGCACTCTGCACAGAGGGGCAGCGTACCCCATCTAGATGCAGAGTTACCGACGCAGGCCGAGAGTTCTGGCCCAGCCCCCGAAATGGATGCTTCTCCTTCTAAAACCCACTCTGTAAAGAGCTCTGCGATGTCAGCAGGAAACCCCTCTACAGCTGCTACATCTAAAGGTAACAGATGAGCGCTTCTGTTATAATGGAACTGGAAATGAACTCTACAAAGGTCATTTGAATCTAGTTCAGTGATGTATTTGCTTTACACTGCTATTGAGGAGAAGAAGTGATATCTCTTTTGCACCAAAAGAGTGAATTGGATGGAGAATCCTTGTGTGTGGGGCAAATTATAATGAATAAGAAGACTTTCCAAAAGTGTGCATGCAGTGATTGTGTCCATAACGTTGAAATGTAGGAGTTATGCAAAGTGGTAACTGTGCAGATTTGTTTCGAGTCACAGTTTCATTTGATTTGAAGACATCTGTGTGTGCCGTCAGCCTTTCCTGTCCACTCTCCCAGTCTTCTGTGTTTGTGTTTTTACACGCTTTGCAAAGGCCAAATAACTGTGATGCTTTGTATCGAACTCATCTTTTTGTCTTCCCAGAATCTCTTTCTCTGCCTGTGGAGGAAGCTGGGGCTTCAGGTTATGTGACTCCAGCTGATGATAGAAGCTTGTCTTCGGATGACGCATCGCAGGCCTCTCAATCAGACGAGTCTTTGGATGCTAAGGTGGAGAGGTAAACCTTTGGTGTTTTGTGTGGAGATTGCATTCCAACAATGTTCAACTACAGGTCTGGTTGTGTAGTTGTTGACTAACTTTTCTTTCATTTTCATAAATTAGTTTAGTTTGTGCTTTTAAGTTGATTGTCTTTATTAAACATCTCTGTAATGGTGTTTGTATAGGTTGACAAAAAAACTGGAGGAAAGAAGAGAACAGAAAAAGAAAGGAGAAGAAGAGGTAACTTACATTGACAGCATTTAGCAGATGATCTCATCCAGAGCAACTTACACATGTGCTTGGTTGTCATCTGTAATGCTTCCTCCTTGGTGCAATAAGTTAAAAGCCCAAGACACCGCTGAACTAAAATACTAAGAGATATAATACATTGCTAAGTGATGGATGATGGATCTCTATTTATCCATGTATTTATTTTCTGTAAAACACTTTGTGAACAGTGTTTGAGAAAGTGCTACCCGAATAATTATTATGATGACATACAGGAGTCGATGCTGATACCTAGAATAATTACTTTGTAGGTACTTCTCATTCCTCAACATACAGCTTCTAATTTGTAAGGGAATTGTACATCACAACCGTTTTATGAGCCGATGTGCTTCCGTTTGCCACGCAGTCCGAGATAAAGAAGGAGGTTGAGAGACGGAAGCTGGGCAAGGAGATGCTGGATTTCAAGCGGAAGCAGGAGGACGAGAAGACCAAGCGGCTACTGGAGGAACGCAATCGGGAGAAAGCGGAGGAGAAAGCGGCCAGGGAGAGGGTCAAGCAGCAGATCGCTCAGGTGAGCGGCCGCTGCGCTGACCCCTGACCCAACGATTCCAGCTCGCAGACGGGAGAGTTTCGTCAGTGGTGTTTTGTTACAAATGAAAACACCTGGGCATGCTGCCCATTAGTGTGTGGTGGGCAGCCTGTCTGTGAGTAAGGATGTGAATCGCCCTTTGCTGCTGCTGTAATGGCATTCTGTTGTGTGGATTCTGGAAATGATTAGTCATTGATATTTTCTATATCTACTTGTTGGACATGTATATCAGCAGCAAAATTCCTTTTATCCACCAGTACATGTAGATGTTATTTGTTCTGTCATGCATGACGCCACTTGTACAAACACAGCAGGACCAAACAATATCGATCAGTGTTATACCATGGGGATCTTATTCAAAAGGTTGTGATTTACAGTGCCACACTAATATAGTACAGGGAAGGACTGAGTGATGAGAGAGTGAGTGAGTTTGTGTTCGCATGGTGACCCACAGGACCGGGCGGACAGGGCGGCGCGCTACGCTAAGACCCAGGAGGAGGCGGAGGCCGCCAGGCTAGCGGCGCTACAGGCCAGGCAGGCGGAGCAGGAGCTGAGGCGAGAGACGATGCAGAGAGAGAGAAGGTTTCTCATTCCAAACCTCCACCTTCTTTTTTCATTCCATCTTCAGGGCATTTGTTTTTGTTGGTGCATTTTACGATTGGCTTTTTTGTTTGTTTATTTGGGGCATTTGAGCTTCCGTTTCACTGACATGAAAGTTCAAAGTTTGTGGTTTAATCTTTCTGGTTGTGGTGGGCAGTGTGTGTGCTTGGAATGAACATGTTCTTGTTACATGGTCTCTGCTTTTTGTATGGTTTTATTTGTAGAATGACTGTTGGGCTACACATAAAACCAGCATGACGAGGGTCGTTACACACCTCTTGCACATCGACATGCATTATTTGCCTGTCTGTGGGTCTAAGATGTTTCTTACGTATTCCTTTGTTTGTGTTGATGTTCGGTCCAATTAAGTGCAATTGCCAGGATACAGTTCCGCCTGCCTGACGGTTCGTCCTTGACCAACCAGTTCCCCTCAGAGACACGGCTGCAGGAGGCCAGGCAGTATGCTGCTCAGGTTGGTTTTCACACTAGGGAATGCCTGCCTGCTGATTGGTTCCCAGAAACACTGTTCACTTTGAGACCTGGCACTGCTGAAACTTATTGCTTACTGTCAATTTTGGCCCATTTACCCATCTACTCTGAGTACTGTAAACAACCTGCCTACACCACTAAAGCTTTTAGAAAGACGCTCTGATTTCTTGTCAAACTAAAGGTTGCCATTTTAGTCAACTGAAGGTCTCATTTTGTATAAACAAGTCTGCAGACCTACACATCTTCCAGAAAAACACACTAGTGTTCTAGTTTATCTGATTTCATTTGCAATAATGATGGCCTGTAGTGTTTGCAAAAAAAAGCCTGAAAATAAATACAAGAATTCATTTGGGAGAAGGATAATAAAGGTAATTAAAGTTTGCTGATCAATTTTAGCTTGTGCAAATCTGAGCCCAGCTGATCTTAAGTCTTTAAATGTACCTGTGAGCTCTCCAAAATAAAAGGCCTTCTCCACGCAGGAGGTGGGTAGCAGGTTTGGGCACTTCTCTCTGGCCACCATGTTCCCCAGGCGGGAGTTCACAGCAGAAGACCTGGAGAAAACCCTGCTTGAGCTGGAGCTAGCCCCCAGTGCCTCTATTGTCCTACTTCCGGTGAGGAGACCCTCGCTCATGTTCCTCTACTGAAATGTTCTCCATAGGAATGAGTTGTAACCTAATAATGGACCATCTTGGTTACAGCGTAATGTAGATCATGTTGTTTTATATGGCATACCTTCTACCCTCCCCTCTCATTCTAAGCATAGTCTTCAGCTACCCGCAGACAGTTCATATATTTGCTTCAACCCAGCTTCCAACTCTTGCTTCAGTTGCAGGGAACTAGCACGAACCACAAATATGATTTATATCTTTGCGGGCTCCCAGTATAATTCCATATAAACTACTTGTGTTGGTTTCTAAATCTGTGCACCATCTTGCCCATGGTTATCTTGAGAGTCTGCTGCACTAACGCTCTCCAGCTTGCGCTTATCGCTTCTCTGATATGCTCTTGTTTAAAGTTCCTCCCTCTAAGCTGGGTACCATTGGTGATGGACCATTACTCACCCCAAAGTTGTGGAGTCTCCCTTTTAAGTTACCGGCTTGTTAGTCTGCAGCTTGGTTCACAGCAAGTCTTAATTCAACCTCAGCCATTAATAAGATTGAAGAGATGGGCAAATAAAAAATTTAAGATTTAAAATTTTTAATTTGTATTATTATTCGTATCTATTGGACGGTGTCCTTGGTTGATTTAATGTGCTTATCATATAAGTGTATTATTAATTGGGAAACACTTTTGTTATGTTTCTGTCTAGGTTACATGTTCTTAGTGTCCACTTTGGTGATTCTTGTCCCTGCAGCAGTCGAGCAGGCCGGCCAACACTGTAGTCCAGTCGTCCGGCGGGGGTGGGGTCTGGGCCTTGCTTGGCACCATCCTGTACCCGTTGTTGGCTGTATGGCAGTTTCTCAGCGGGTTCCTGTTCAGCAGGCCTCCTCCTGGTGCAGCAACAGCTGCTTCTCGGCCCCAGCCACAACGACCTTCAAATGCCAACACCTCAGCCTCCTCAGAACCAAAGAGGTGGAACACATTCTTTTGTTAAATTCAGCAGAAGTATCTCTGGTTTATGCGCCATGCCGAGTTCAGTCCCCATTTCACATTTTCACAAATGCATTTTAATCAGGCAGCCAAATGTTGGTAAATAGCTGTGCAAATGACCTGGAAGCAAATGACCAGTATGTTAAGTTCAGATACTAAAACCAGTAGAGGTGTGATATTTGTCCCTCTTTTTCTTCTTTTAATGTCAGAGAAACGATCCGCAAACGAGTCCTAGAGAAGCGATCAGAAGACTTCAAAAAGGACGGCAAAATCTACCGGCTGAGGACTCAAGAGGACAGTGAAGATGACAACAACACGTGGAATGGGAACTCCACCCAGCAGATGTAGCGTAGTATGAACCACTCTGTCTTTCTCTCATCCATTCGCCTCACTGTCTCCTCTAACTCCAGTCTGATTTTTAAATGCGCATCTTTATGGTGGGTTATACTGATTTAGGGGCTACCATTTGCATTTTCCCTCTTTCCCATTCTCTACATGTGATCCTTTTCCCTCTCCCTTGCATGGGTAGATTAAAAAAAAAACAAACCAATCTGTTGCCTCAGCTTGAACAGAGACCCCCCTCTCTGTGTGTAGACTACTTGATTTTAGCTTTTGGTGTACAGTTGAGGAGATGTGTGGTTTTGAAGACCTTACATTCTAGACTCAAGGTTTGGAAGCGTAAAACACTGCACATCTGTTGTTGCAAGGACCCACTTGCTTTTTATTTAACTGTATTCTATGACAAAATATTTCCAGTAAAAATGTGTGAGGGGTTTTGTTGCATGGGGACCTGGCAACCAGTGTTTTATATGGAAGCCTGGGCCCTTTGACATGGCCTGCCTGGACAGCAGAACGTTTCTTCTAGCTAACCATGGAAGTCACATTACCACTGTCATTTAACAAAACAATAAAAGATGTTTTTCAATGAAACTTCTGAACTGTTTTTTGCCTTTTTTTGCCTTTAATTTTGAAATTTACATTATTGCAACAGTATATTATTGCAACGATTCACTCAGTAAGCTGCACTTCACTTATGTATTATGTGTAATTACAATTCGTGATTTTTATGTAACAGCCCTTCGATTCTATATTGACAATAGTCGCAAGTAATGCTAAACCATTTAAATGTCTAATTTGGGGTTACTAAGATGGACCTTTAAAATATCTTGCACAGATATTTTAGATTGAGTCAGTTAGTAATGGTTGGCATTTTTATTCGTTTACTTTCCCCCAAAGACATATTCTGTGGTTACAGGTTGGAGCACTTCAAATAAAACTAATCTAGAACATTTCAAGATCAGCCAGACCACCAGTTAAAGAGAAGCTTTCATAGCATCAAATATTCAAACTTGGCAAGAATGTAATGAAGATATAATAAGATCAGAAAGGCTGAGTTCACTAACAAGATTAGCTTTGTTTATTCAACCTTAGTAAAGCAGTTAGAGGCCACATTATTAACTTGAGAGAGAAAAAAAAATCCTAGTATAAGATTTTTCAGTTCTTGCGTGTTCAGGAACAAATGCACGTTTCATGAATGAATTAAATCCTCAAGCTCCTTTAGATTTTGGTATTTTCTTTCAAGTGTATATTAATCTTGATCTGATTTTGTACAAAGAATAAGAATTAAGTAAAACCTGAGCTAGTACTGTACTATATTAATGGATTTGTAGACTATGGCTTGGGTCAAAAGGACATTTATTAAATACCCTGAAAAAGTTCTACACTGTAAAAAGTTATACATTCTTAAAAGTAATGAGGTAGTCTGGATAGGCCCCTGCATCACAGAACACAACAAAGATGAATGGGCTTTGCAGATTATCCACAGCGCAGTCATATAAACCAGCCGTGGGGTCGTTTGGGTCCAGAGGGTCTGGTTCCTTCATTCCTTGTTGACTCTTGCATGGTAATCCAGTCACGACTCTGGCTTTGTAGAGGTATTTGAGTCCATTCTCATCTTTGTTTGAGTACTGGTCCTGGCAGGAATACCAGGCCTCTTTGGCAAAGTAGGTGCCGTCACCATAATAAACAGCTTAGAAAGATGATGAGGCAAGATTCAGTGTTATGGCTATATACTACACATATTACACATTATACTATATACTACACATACTATATACTACACATATTACACATTATACTATATACTACACATACTATATACTACACATATTACACATTATGCTATATACTACACATACTATATACTACACATATTACACATTATACTATATACTACACATATTACACATTATACTATATACCACACATATTATACATTATACTATATACTACACATATTATACTATATACTACACATATTACATATTATGCTATATATGGGAATGAAAAAATGTATACCATTTCTTCCACAGAAACTCCTATTGAAGCCATTTTTATTTATTTTCTCACAAATGGCCTTTGTAGTACCATGATAAAGAAACTGCTCATTTTTCTGTTTGGGATACTTTTTATCCACTGTCTGTTTCAGCACAGAGTATCTTTGCCATTGTTGTTGACTCTGGATTCTCTGGATCTATGATTTGAATAAGTAAGGTAAATTAAAAAAAATAAAAATCACAGTAACATTGTAACCAGTAGCATAATATGGTGACAAACTTGATTATCCATTTACCTGCATAACTTGGACAGCAGGTACATCTTTATGTTTACTTGAGTGTAAAAATTCTTTCTCTATTTTCTTGTACTCTTCTGAATCTGTAGATAGTGTAATTATTTGCAGGTCCCCTGCATCCATTTTATTCCAGTTTGGAGGAGGCTGAATAACAGCTGAAAATATAAATTTACATGCATTCAATTGTTTGCCTGGAAATCTGTGCATCTCTGTTTGCTCAAACCACTGAATTAAGGTCCATTTTCATGTATATTAAAGTACTGTGCAATTTTTCAAAGCAAAAGTATTCCAGGAACTACAGCAATGGACTACAGGCGTGAAGAAGCTGTTACCTGTCTCCGAGTCACCCAGCAAGGTCCTCTTGATCCTATGTGACTTCCCCTTTCTGTTTACCACTTTCATGTCCTTGAAGTGAACTGTATAGGTCTCCCCTTTCTCCTGGTATACAAGCCTCTGCTCTTTATTGTGGAATGCTAACTCCAGTTGGTAGCTAATGCTGGACTCCAGTGGTACCCATGCATCACCTTCAGCCCTCTCCCAGCACAGGGTCTCCCTCAGTCTCCTCTCCTCACCTTCCTGAGTCTCTTTGTCCCTGGCTGTCTGAAGAAAACTGTTGATCTTCAACACAGCATCTAAGACATCATCCTTCTTCCCTGACACAGTCAACTTGTCAGGTGCAGCCATAAGCACATGTACTTGGCTGCTCCGACTGAGTGCTACAATGGACTCTTCCTCAGCTTTGGGAAGACAGGCAAGATGGGAGGATTGAATGTCCTTACTGATACACTCTTCACAAATGAGATCTTCAATGAACTTTTTGACCTTGGCAAGGTTGACAGTAGAGGTCCCATATATCTCGACATCTGTGACAGGGAAAGTCACTGAAGCAAGGCACATTGGTAGGTTGACTGGTTTTGATGCTGCTGGTGTTCTTTTTGCTTGGCCTGTATCAAAAGCACAACATGACTGTGATAATTCAAAACTTCAAAATGCAGTATGACTAACTCTTTCAAAGGTATACAACACAAAGTTTACCTGAACCACCTGGAGAATTTTTTTTCTTTAGAGCTTCTTGAAAGTCTTGCAACATGATTTGTTGGAAAATGACAATATGGACACTTTTTACAAAAACTGGTGAGTCATTGCAAAAATTTGCCACAGCATCAATCATGGCATGTGCCACCTGAGATGCTGCTAAGTTCCCTGCTCCTGTGAGGAAAAGCACAAAGGTCTTTTACTGCACTTCATCTGCAATATTTCACAGGAATTAAGCTACTGGAAGCAAAATGTAATAACTAATCACTGTAACACCCAGCAGACAGTAAATAATCACTGATTCTGTACTAAACACCTTGGTGATTTTGAGAAAACACAGTGCTTACCAGTTCCAAGAGCAGGAAAAGAGACTGACTGAATACTTTTTTCTTCACACTTCTTAAGAACTTTATACATGGACTTGGTAATTTCTTTTTCCTTGGTCTGACCGACCATGTGAGCAATATTCTTAACTTGAAGGTTTCCCCCTTTGGTCAAGACTACACCATCATCGGGCTGAGTACCTTTATCCAGGGATGGAGTGATGGAATATACTTTCATTAGCAATAATCACTACATCAGCTCAAGTTTATCTTGGCCTTGTCTTAATGTGGTAGTACAGCTATGTTTGTAAAGCTAAATATAACTTAATGTGGTAGTACAGCTATGTTTGTAAAGCTATATATAACTTAATGTGGTAGTACAGCTATGTTTGTAAAGCTATGTATAACTTAATGTGGTAGTACAGCTAGGTTTGTAA
>JAOYMR010000023.1:2043973-2055505 GCA_025802075.1 Tenebrosternarchus preto
GTTTGTAAAGCTATGTATAACTTAATGTGGTAGTACAGCTATGTTTGTAAAGCTATGTATAACTTAATGTGGTAGTACAGCTATGTTTGTAAAGCTATGTATAACTTAATGTGGTAGTACAGCTAGGTTTGTAAAGCTATGTATAACTGCTGTGTTAGTTCATGCTTTAGAAGATTCATACCAAGCTTTTTGCACTCTTCCACAACACTCTGTCCTGCAGCTTTCAAAATAGCGCCTGATACACCTGCAGTCAATCAGTTGAAGGGTTTAGACTATATAGATTCTATCTTTCAGTACCATGGAAATTAGTACAGTTAATACAAAAAAATAAACACCATACCTGAACTTAGATTAAGGCTAGTATTAGTGCTGCTCACAATTGCTTCTGTTGTCTCTTTTGTGATGTCACCACAAAACACTTTCACTTTGACTGAACCAATAAATGCTTCTGTATTACTTGCTGGATACAAAATAAAAAGTGAGTATTTAGTGTCTTATAAAATGTCAAATGCTAAAAGTTCACTGAAGATCGCACAACATTGTAACACTCCTGTTACCATTTCCATCATCCTGTTCATCAGAACCAAAATGTTCTTCAATTTCCTCATCCTCCCATTCATCTTCAGTATCTTCAGTGTCCTCCTAATAACAAATATGTTAATGCCGAAGTACATGACATTTATTTTTCAATGCTACCATTTCTGCTTATTTACCCGCACACATTATCAATTCACTTTATGAAGACTTTTGTGTATTAGGTTTTCTACCTCTGTCTTTGCAGTCCATTGTTTCAGCCCTTGCAGAAAGTCTTTCAGAACTTCGTCTTGGTCGATTACAATATAGGCAAGTTTAACAGCAGTGGAGGTACGCGTAGATAAATGATCTTCAAAGCCTTGTAGCATGGCAGTGATGGATTCCAGATTCTTAACACCACCTCCACCTTTAGGAAGAAGAACCTGGATGACTTGTGTACTAATCATTCAAATGAACACAGTTACATGGAGCAGTTATCAAATTGTACTTTCAAGCAAATGTATTTTATACCAGTGCCGACAGCAGGAAAGGAAACAGTGCTAATCTTCTTCTCCTCACATTGCTCCAGTACTTTCTTCACCCGTAAGGTGGCATCAGCTGCAGAGTGGGGTCCCATCATATGGATGATGTAATCACATTGTAAATTTCCAGCACTGGTTACTGCCACAGTATCCCCCTTAAGTTTCTCTTCAAAGTTAAACAGAAACCAAACACATAAGAAACACGAGAATGCATTTTAAGCCTATCGTTCAGGTTTGGTTTCAAAATCTCAAACTGTTGTTACAAGTATCAGCTTGTGGGTATTTATTTGGCTCTCACCATGTTTTTGACACTCCACCACAACAGAGGGTCCAGCAGCTTTGAATATAGCACCTGAAACACCTGAACAAAGAAGGTTTTTACATGACAAAATGAAGAGTTACAAGCAATGGCCCCTAACCCTCCAAAAATCTCTTTTGAATCATGGATGGTGGTATAGATTTGGAGTCAGCTTATCTAAATTCCTATAAAAGCCGTATCCATAATAACCCTTATCAACACAGATATGTAACCTCAGTCACAACTAAGAGTCAAGGAAGTGATATGGACTTACAAGGAAGTGATATAATGAGATTAACTGAATTTAGTATAATCTGTTTTTATGGTTGGACAAAGTGGTCATGTGACGATATGGCAAGAATAGATTATGTGTGAAGCATACCTCTGGTCAAGTTCATTTGGTCATTGGTGGTGTTAACAATTCCTCGGACAGTTTCATTGGTGATATTACCTTTCTTCACCTCAATTCTTAGACCTGCAATTTTAACTATGGACAGAGGGATGGAAGAATGAACATTTCAACTGTAAAAAGACATTGAATTAAGTATGTGAAAGCTATTCTAATCTAGAAACCTTGATTTGCAGGCATTGTAGTATGTGTTGTCTTTATCTCTGTATGGGATGACTGGGGAAAAATGGAAAATAATAATAATAATAACAATAATAATAATAATACAAATGCCAAATGATATGGTTTATGATGATTAGATAAGCATTAACCTTATTGGTCCTCTCTTTGAAGTAACTGCAGTATGAGTCCAAAATTGCCTGTTCAAATACTACCACAATTATCTCCTTAAGGAAGGATGATTTTGACTTTGTCAAATGGTTTTCCAGGCCGGCAATTATAGCTTTGATTGATTCTTTTGCTCCAACTCCCCCTTTTCCTATGGAAATTCATTTATTTTTAAGATTTTACAAATCACCTTATCTGTTGCTTTTCAATGTACTTTTGTAAAGTAATGGTGCAGCAACAAATAGTGTGGTGTTACCTGTCCCAACCGCAGGGACGGGATTGTTTAATAGTGTGGTGTTACCTGTCCCAACCGCAGGGACGGGATTGTTTAATAGTGTGGTGTTACCTGTCCCAATCGCAGGGACGGCCACTTTGGCAGCCTTCGTACTTTCACACATGTTCAGGACTTTCGCAATGGAGACTGTGATAGCATCAGCACTGGTTGGTCCAACCATTTGAGCAATATGCTTACATGAAAGGTTACCACCACTTGTGAACACCACTCCATCATGTTTTTGAGGACCTGTCAACAAAACTATTGTAAACATAGATGAAGACCTTATTTAGAAGAAATGTTGTATTTATATAGACTAATTACCATGCTGTTTGCATTCATCTTCAACAAATTTACCAGCTCCACTCAAAATTGCACCAGAAACACCTAACCAAAAAAATAAAAAATGCATCATTACATTGCAACAAAGTTCACCACTGCTTGCATTTAAAATCTTTTTAATTGAAGGTTTAAGCTTTATACCCAACATTAATCATGACAATATCTTACCTGTCTTAAGATCCAATGTTCTGTTGTTGGAATTAACAATGACATCCACTGTCACTTTGGTGATGTCTCCTTTTTTTAGAGACACTAACACTCCGTGAACAGTCACTATTTGTATTCCCATATGTGTAAAAAGTTAGAAATTTAAGTGAAGATGCTGCAGGCTATAGAAGAATATGTTACATTTATACCATGATACCATAATAAAACATGGGTACCTTCTGTGTCTGATATTGGTATGAATACTTGAGAGGCAGTGTTTGTTGGTTGGCCAGATGTATTAGAAAACCCCTGTTATGTGAACAACAAAATAATAGTATTACATTCAGAGTATACATTCATTTGGGGTATATTTTGTTTACATTGATCTATTGTCAGATAGTCTGAATATTTGAGCTTGTAAAAATAAATGGAAACATACCATTTGAGTAATGAACATGTTGAATTCTTCCACAATCTTCACATCAGAATCTACAACAAATATATTTTTCATATTTGTTGTGGAATTTTCATAACTACTGCTGAAATTCTGTACGGCTGTCCTGGTTGCCATGCAACTTTCATTGACGGAAAATCCAAAATTCCCACAGCCTATTGTTGGCATTGCAACAGAAGCACAATTTTTATATTCCGCTTGGCAGAGACTTTTAAAAATAACTGATTCCAGAGACTGGCCACTCTCAGGTAACACAGCATAAATAAGAGTCTTGGCTTGGAGATTTCCTGGGTCACTGAGGGCTACATCCCCAGCAAGCAAAGTTTGTTTTTGTTTTTGGAGCTTCTTGAACACCTCTTGAATCTGAGAACCTGCAACTTGAAGGAACTCTTTGGCAATGGGATTTTCAAAAGCTAGGTTACTACCCATGGGGCAAATAAAGGCATCAGCTATACAATGGAGCAAATCACCTTCTGCAATTGTTAATGTGGTGCAATTGCTTATTTTATGGGTGTAGCTGACTGGAGGGACGCACACTTTTTCTGGTGATAAGAAAACCTTGCATTGCCACTCCTTGGCTTTGGCATTAATACTGGCCTCATGTTTACGTATGACCTTTGACTCACCAGCTTTAGAATACATTTGTTTCTCCATGCAAATGGAGGACACATGTTTCTTTACCAAACCTACTGCATTCTGGATATTTTCTTTTGTTGTAGTAATCTTTACACATGGAGAGTTTTGTGTTCTGCAAGCAAGTACGGATATGCCCAATTTGCGGACCTCTGGAATTTCTGATAAATTCATGCAAGAGTCAACATAGTCCACTTCTCGAAAAGATTTGAGATGGACATCTTCCGTTGCTGGTGTCTTGTTTTCCAGGTAATAGTTCACTTTTTGTGAAAGATCTTCCACTACTTGAGCAAATCCACAGATAATTACTTGTAGCTCTGAAAGTGTTATGCTAATATTGTGAGCATTATGGCTTAATTCCACTTCAGCTTTTAGTGACTTTAGAAAGTTCATCCAGTTTTCACTGTTTATCATGGTAGTTAGATCAGGTGTAAGTTGGATGACCTCCTCTTTAAGGATCTCTTCAACTTTGTTTTCAACTTTTTCAATATTTTCTTTTTCTACAAGGATGCCAAAAAGATCTCCGTTGTTAATAAAGGAAGCTGGAATATGGCTTGTGACAAAATGATCTTGCTCAAATTTCCTTAGATCTAAGCTCTTTACAAACTGAAGCAGATGAGTTGAAAGTTTCAAGTGTTTAAAAACAACATTGTCCTGGGCTTGCTTGATGGACATCTCAGCACCATTTACATTATCCTTCAAACCTCTAAGATGAAAGGTCAGGGCATTCTCATCTTTTGAAAAAATCACACTCTGAATTTTGGATTGTACATTTTTTGCTACTAACTCAAACATCTCTTTCGAGTCAAACTGAATCACTTTATCAAAAGTGTTCCTCTCAACCTCTAAATCTTCAGTGGCAACCTTAAGAATGCTTCTAATATTGTTTAAATTTGTAAGGACTTGTTCTTTTAGACCAACAATTTTGCATTTGTCCTCCTTGAAGGAGACATCAACATCAAAAGTGACTAATTGGTGCCATTCATTCTTTATTCGATTCCACACCTCAACCTCAACATCTAACTCAACTACACTGTACTTGGTCAGAAAGGCTAGTGCTTCACTTTTGGCTTTGCTCTCCCAAGTGAGTCCAACTCGCAATGCGGCCAGAGACTCTTTGTCTAGATCCATTTCTAGCACAGCCACTCCTGGAGATGTGGTTTTGTCAAAAGTGATATTAGCCTGAACCATCTTTAGTTGATTCTGAAAGTCATTTTTGTGCTTTTCACTGTTTTCAATGAAACTGAGCACATCCTCTTCGACAGGAATGATTATACTTGTGGGTATGTTGGATAATGCAGGACCTTGTCCTTTCAAAGCCTTATTCTGATATGGATAGAAGAGCAAAGTGCTAAGGTCTGTGTCACAGAGATAATGTTGTCGCTCCACCACTTGATATGCAACTATTAAAGGAAAAGAAAGACAGAAAAACTTCTATAAACTCTTCAACATGGCTGTGCCACATTTCATTCCCTCAGTGGGAAATTAACTCTCAAACTGAATTCAGTGAATTTCTTTAGTCTGTCTTATTATATACAAAATAAGTATGTCCACTATCAGCAGTGGTATTATAAAAAATACATCATGAGCATTAAATGATTCACAAATATTTGGTACAATGATATAAATACAAAGATTATATGAATACATACCATAACAATCTTCAAATGATATAATCACAGTTTTGTTTTCCTTTACCCATGTTAAGGACTTAATGTCACCTCCACCGCTCCTCTTCTTGTTGGTAAAGTATAGAGTAAGAATGTCTTCCTTAATTCTACTCATATCTCCCTGTACCAGAACTGAGTCTGTAAGCTCTAAGTGAAAGGCTCCAATCTCCATGTCCTGTAGCTTTTTACTGGAACACTTCTTCAAGAATGACTTTGCGTCTAGAAACACAATGTCAATCATTAGAATGTGATTCTTCCATTTAATTTAATTTAATTTGTTCAGTCCCATGTATTGGCTTCTGTAATTACCAATGTCTTCTTTGAAGGTGACCACAATTCTGTCATCATCTAGAAACTCCCATGTATGATCAGCTTTTTTACTGCAGCTCCCAATAAACACTGTAACCAGTTTGCATTTACAGCTGTCCTTGAACCCAGTTAAGATGAAGCGACGTGGGTCCCACTGGTGTGCCACACATCCTTTTTTATACTCCTCCACAGACAGACCAAATTCATGTTCTTTCTGTGCCAGAATCTTCTGCAAATCTAAGAAACCGCATCAGCTCTGGTTAATTTCTTTTTAATGGTCCCCTTTAATGTAATTTTGTATGTCCACTCATGTGTCAGTCAGCATTAGAAATGTGACATAAGGGAACCAACCAAACAAAATGACTTTGTTTCAAGTATTTGTAAACTGAAAGAATAAATTAATTTAAAAACTATATCAGATTAATATACTTGGCAACATTTACCTGACTGTTTGGTTAGTTTTAGGATCCAGCTGTGTTTTCCATGATTCATTAATTCAACATGCTCTGTAAACTGCTCAAAATACATTGTAATAGTCTCTTTATCAATTGATTCCACAGTGCTGATAAGCAAGTCATGTGCATTTGTTTTCTCTTCATTTTCTGAAAGTCAGAGGTCAAACTGAATTTTATTTTTATATTCAGTGTTTTTCATGATACATTTGGTTAGCACAGTAAATTTGATATGTGTTAATATCACTGAAGCTGATGACATCCCATATGATATGTATTGAAATATAAAAACAAAATGATCAAAGCCTACCTTTGTGCATTTCAGAGCCAGACTTCTCACAATAATGGAATGTAAAAAACAAGAACAAAAGACATTTAGTCTAGATGATGTAAATGTCACTTCCTTATTGGTAGATTGTGTAATGAACAGCTACAGAAGTAAACATCCCACTGAAATGTCTCTTACAATTATTTTTTGTTTCATGGTCAGCAGTATTGTGCAGCTCAAATAAATGAAACAAGGCAGTGGTTTGTTGGATTGTTATTTAACATAGAGAAGTAAAAAAAAAAGGGAGGAACAGCAATGAACCAAGTCACCTGGACGTCAGTGCTTTGCGCTGCGTTATTATGTTCAGGCGTTCGCAGATTACTGCTAGGTGGCACTGGAGGTCTAAATCTTTCAGCATCAGTCATTTGATCCCCCATAAGTTTAACTGTCAGCTCGACAACGCCATGGCCTTTAAAATCGATTTGGTGGACTCGTTTTTCAAGAACTTTCTTTGCATCTAGGGATTCAAAGAACAACGACTATTTCACAAAACATAACGTTTCTCCTTTCAATTTTCTCAATTTTTTTAGAGAACAAATAAGTGAATATAAATTGATTTCTAACACAGGAACAAAAGTAATAGCCAAACTATTTTTGATTTCGATAAATGAAGTTATCTTACCTATTTCGTACAGGTAAACGAGCAGTGCTTTTCGTTTGTTCGTTGGGAACTCCCGAATCTGCATAACCTCCCCACCTGATCTCCTCTTATTTTTAAAATATAACTCTAGTTTTGATTTCACTCGGTCTACATCATCCGGCAGACCCTCGAGAATCAACGTTAATTCACCCATTATAACTTTTTAATTACAATAATGTATAGAACATTTTTGGGAAAGCACCTACTGTAAAAATAATATCCAAGTGAACCAAGCGACTACTGTAACCAAGAAGTAAATGCACAAGCTTCTCTTTAAAACCTCTTTATCCAGCTTTCACTTTTGCTTTAAAAATAGCAAGACTCATGTGATTTCCTGGAAGCGAACGACAGTAGTTCACCAGGAAGTGGAGTGATTATTTCGGCCAAGATTCAATAACAAATCGTTTATTTTATTTTCCAAAGTTAAAAAGAATATTTAAACAGATTAACAACGCTGAGTTTTATAAGATAGTGTGTTTCCTTTTCAAATATGTCTGACTCCGAACAGCAGAAAACCAACGGAGAGGTAAGTTTGTTGACTTATTTTGTCAAAATGTGCATAACAGTAGACACCGTTCAGCCAGCGAACAAGTGATCAAAAGAAATTTAGAATACGAATTATTTAATAACGTTTTGTGGATATGCCTGTTATTTACGTATTGTTGTTTGCTTATCTTATAATGTGTGTACCAAACAGCTTCCCAGTACATGCAGTCAGCCTCTAGCCGATGCCGTCGAGGAGCTGGAGAAATGGAAGGTAATATTTTATGGGTTCAGAGCCTAGGTGTTGATCTCAGGGTATACAGACTAGGTGTTGATCTCAGATTATACAGACTAGGTGTTGATCTCAGGGTATACAGACTATGTGTATCTCAGGGTATACAGACTAGGTGTTGATCTCAGGGTATACAGACTAGGTGTTGTTCTGCAGAGCTTTGTTTGTGTCTCAAACTATGTAAAAATGCTAGCAAGATAAGTAATTAGTGCTTTCAAAAATAAGTAACTAAATAAGTAAAAAAAAAAAAAAACAACAACCAAACAAACAAACAAAAAACATGCAAAAGAGTACCTGACATACCTTTCTGAGGTGGAGCTCATTTAAAATTCAAAGTCAAAATTATATTATATTTTGCTCAAAGCACAACTTTTTCCTTTATAGAAAAGAAATCACCAGTTCCAGTTGGTTAAATTTAAATGATCAATTAATAATAATAATCAAACATCCTTCATTGGTGAATTATATGTCTCGTCATTTTTATTGAGACTGTTAATAATATATATGTTTAATGTATTCACTGTAACAGAAACTAGTGGAGGCAGCAGAGTCAGAAAAGTCCAAACTACTGCTGGAAAAACTGGACACAGAGGAAGCAAAGAAAAAAGCTCAAAAAGAAACAACAGATATAATGAAAATGGAAGAGGATTTAATGGCCAGCTTTAACATCAAAATGCAACAAATGAAGGTATGCTGGATTTATTGCCAAAAACAGGAAATAGTTTTTTAGTTATAGGTTATTATATAATTCTGTGTTTTCCTGCTTAAGCCTATTTTTTAATAATGTAGTCAATTTTGTTGTCATTATTGTAATTTTAAGTTTAAATTCTATGCCATTGTGGCAGAATAGTCACTGTTTACTGATTGTGTTTACTGATCGTGTTTACTGATCATGGCACTTCATACTTACGTTACAATATTTAATGTCTTGTGTTGCTCCAATCATAAATAGTGATTTACTTTTCTCATCGTAGGATGAAATTAGTGATCTTGACAGAACTAACAAGGATATGATGAAAAAGTTACAGCATTTCAAAGAGCAACTGAAAATCAAGATGGCTGAACAAGACTCTTTGCAACAGAGATTTAAGGTACTGGCTAAAGAAGCAGTTCTGAATATTTAATTCTGGTTAGCTTGTTGGATAAAGCTTGCGGCTTCATTAGTGTGACTGAATTCTGCTGAACAGGACTTTTATTGTGGAAGAGCAAGCTGCACCAGGGAATTAATTTCCTGTACTACTTATAAGCGGAACCTTTCCATAAGTAACATAAACCTTGAAGTAACAAAGCTTCTAGTTCCAAATATAGTCCCACAAAGTGCTCAGATTAAGTGCTCAAAAATAACAGGAGAATAATAATCAGTTCAAACATATTCCCACAACGTTATTGCTGTGCCTTCTCAGATTAAAGCTCAGATCCCTGAAAAGAGAATGAAATTTACTCATGTGGAAAAGGGAAACAAAGAGGAGAGAAAGGAAAACACTACGGCAGTGTTCACCATCACCCAGAGACCTTCCACTGTGCTGAAGGGCGGCCAAGCCCTTGTTACGTTCGAGGATGAGAAAGGTGCAGTCAAAAACTATCACATATTTTGTCATCTCTTTCTTATCTCCCTCTACCCCTTTAAAGGAAGCCTCTAAATATCCTCTAAATGGGATAATTTCTTAATAGTTTATTTCTTAATAGTGTGTACTGTTGAGCAAGCACAGCTCACATCTGGTCAGTAAGCACCATTATTTTGACATACTGCCTGAATAAAATCTAAATATTCACTGAGGCCAATAGCCTAGATTATTTTCTCATGAGATCTATGAAAATAACTTAATAGCCATCGCTGCATTTGAGCTTTGTGTATATGTTAAAATAACCTGACATATTTTGGAAAATTTTCTCTTCAAGTGGCAGATCAGATCCTTAGGCTGTCGAAGTGCACTGTGTCCTGTGATACAGTTAAGGTAGATGTGAAGCCATACACCGTAGCTCTGGAACCTTCTGTGAAGTTTGAGGTAGAGTGAAATGTTTTTGGTGCCCTTAACCTTATAATCAGATATTTCTTATGACTGTAAACACTAACTGCGGATGGAGACAAACAAGAATGGATATGGATATTCTTTGGATCTTCTTTGTTGAATTTTTTGTCGTCTACAGGTGCATATTAATGTGTCTAAAAAGAGCATTGAGTTTTCCAATGCGCATGCTTACATGCCTGAGGAGAGAATGAGGGACCGGCTGGAACTGAGCTTTTCAAAGGCCAGCCAAGGTGGAGGTGAGGTGGAGGCAGTGGAGTACAACCCAAAAACCGGAAAAGGTCGCATCACCTTCCTCAATACCGGAGGTCTGGAAGAACTATTTTTTTTTTTTTGTCATATTTGAGCAATGGAAGTAGATTTGTTTATTTAATCTACTTCCATAAAGCTCTTTCCACTTTGTAATTTATCACAATTTTTTTTATATTGTTTTCTTTAAACTTATTTGACGTACAGGGGTTGGACAATGAAACTGAAACACCTGGTTTTAGTCCACAATAATTTATTAGTATGGTGTAGGGCCTCCTTTTTCGGCCAATACAGCGTCAATTCATCTTGGGAATGACATATACAAGTCCTGCACAGTGGTCAGAGGGATTTTAAGCCATTCTTCTTGCAGGATAGTGGCCAGGTCACTATGTGATGATGGTGGAGGAAAACATTTCCTGACTTGCTCCTCCTAACCCATAATATTGTGTGCATTGCAATATTTTGAGCAAAACTGTGCTCTTACCCTGCTAATTGAACCTTCACACTCTGCTCTGGTGCAATGTGCAGTTAATGAAGATTGGCCACCAGGCTGGTCCAATTTAGCCATGAAACCTCCCACACTAAAATGACAGGTGTTTCAGTTTCATTGTCCAACCCCTGTATGTATCGTCTATTAATGGTAACTGGCCTGTTGTTGTCAGTGTAATCATGTTGGGTGTGTGATGAGATTGCTTGGTTTTACTTTCAGTTGCAGACAATGTAGCTCTTAGAGGAAAGTTCTACGTTGATATTGGTAATGGCATGGAAGTCGATGTGGGACCGGTATATAAATACCAGTTGAAGAAATTTCAGGTGAACTTTAGCTAACTAGCTGATCTTACCTAGAGTCTTATTTAAGTTTCTATTTGCTATTACTCAGCTAAACATGGTAAAGAATCATAATGATGTAGAGGCATGACCACACATCTGATCCACTGTCTGTTTTCTAATCTCACTATTCCTCTCTTACACATCTGACCCACTGTCTGTTTTCTAATCTCACTATTCCTCTCTTACACATCTGACCCACTGTCTGTTTTCTAATCTCACTATTCCTCTCTTACACATCTGACCCACTGTCTGTTTTCTAATCTCACTATTCCTCTCTTACACATCTGACCCACTGTCTGTTTTCTAATCTCA
>JAOYMR010000023.1:2083705-2101275 GCA_025802075.1 Tenebrosternarchus preto
GACTTAATCCTGCACAATGTATAATGATTTAACCCTGCACAATGTATAATGACTTAATCCTGCACAATGTATAATGATTTAACCCTGCACAATGTATAATGACTTAATCCTGCACAATGTATAATGACTTAACCCTGCACAATGTATAATGACTTAATCCTGCACAATGTATAATGACTTAACCCTGCACAATGTATAATAATTTAATCCTGCACAATGTATAATAATTTAATCCTGCACAATGTATAATAATTTAATCCTGCACAGTGTATAATGCATTGTCAGGGCTGCCTGGTGCCTCGGCTGTACTGGCCTGTCAGCTGTATGTGCAGTAGAGGGGCAGGGGGGTAATTGTAGCCCTGTGTGGATACAAAAGCCCCCCTGCTGCTAGCAGACTGCATCAGAATGCATGTGATTATCCAACAGCCAGCAGAAGGAAGGGGAAATCACAGCTCACCCAGCACCTTTGCCACCAGATGGACTGAGAAAAATAGTATGACTTCGTCTTTGGCCTTGTGGAAGTGTTATTTATTTATTTTTGTGGTGGAGGTGGTGGTGATTGTTAGTAATTACAAGGACAGAATCTTGGTTTTTGACAGATTTTGAGGCACTGGAGGAACAAATGGTGGGCTGGTCCTCCAGATCTTCCAGTAGAGTTTCCTGCCAGTATTACACGGCTTGGGTAATAATTTTTATTTAAAATTACATAATATAACGAATCTGCTCACGCCTCACTAAATACATATAGGCAAATACTGTAAATTAGATTAAAATAGTATTAATCCATTAAACTTATTTTAATCAAATAAGTGTTATTCCTAACGTGAAATACAGAGTGCATTCAGTGTCAAATGTGCTTATTGAATATCAGTACCACTTTCATGGACTCACATTCACTCCATCAGTTTGTATCCTTGCAACTGTGGTTCCTGTGGCACTAAGGGTTAGACTTTAGCATTTACATCCCTGTTTGAAGAGGTGGTCTCTGTGACCTCAAATGAATCTCCAAACCTGTCTATAATCAAAAGCCTGATGCCTTAAATGATGTACCATGCTCTGAATGCATAACCTGATAGCATAGATGTTGCCATGGTGATTAACCATGCACAGGCAATATGTGGCTGACCCATCACAGCGTCTGTGCCTCACATGACAGTATGGCAGCTGCATGGTTATGTAAACAGTGGTCTAAATCATCGTCTTACACAAGCCACCGGCAAAGAAATTGTGTGGACCTCGCCTAACGTTCATTCATTTATAATGCTTCTGGTTTTGTATCAGTAATAAATTCTTCCTGGGTATTACATTCCATTTCCAGTGTCATGTTTTCCAGATTATGGCTTTGTGGTGAGGTTTTCCCATTCCAGTAAGATTGTGGCATTTAAGCGCTCGAAGTACGGCAGTGTGTGGATTTCAGTTCCTTCAGGGCAGACCTGTGTTTGGAGTTTCTTCCCTCCTTCTTGCCAGAAATGAATAAGGCTACAATTAGCCCAACTTCCCTGGCACATGCATGCATGTATTTATTCTCCGTGTTCTAATACAGCCTGTGTGCAGGGTCCTTATCTACAGTCTCAGAGATGATGCCCTAGGACATATATAACCCCATAACATATGCAACCCTCAAACGGAAGACCTTTGTTATTTTCAGAGAGGGAGAATGTAGCTCATTAGTCCATGTCACAGTAAATACACACTGCAAGGATATGACTGTGGATGAGATCAAACATGGCTGTCGAGTTGGTAATAACACTAAAAACTGACTAGCATCTTGTCATATGACATCTCTTGTTTTATAAACTGGATTTTTGTTATTCAGTGCTATTGTTTGGTTTCACCATGTGAGATTCAATGAAGTATATCAGAAAAAGGACAGGGAGGTTCCATGTTTAAACTTCACTATTTGCTGAAGGTGAGGCTGAAGATGTTGCCCTTCTTTGAAGATATCTGGCATTTTTTGATTGTGTAATCAGTAGAGGAAGTAGATTCACCTGTTGCTTTAGGCTTATAGGAGCATTGTTCTGTAGAACATTGTACTACAGAACTGTATTTCCTCTAAAGCTCAATCACATGACAACAGGAACTACAACTTCTAGTCTGGTTTTAAAGGTTGTTAATGGGTTTCATCCAAATTACATAAATGACAACAACAACAATTTCAGAAAACTCCAAGCTCTGTGTATGGTATACACTAAATAAAATAAGGTTACTTTACACAGAAATAACGTGAGTGATTTTCAAACACATACTTACCTACTTAAATAATTATTCTTTTTATAAAATTTTATGTGAAATGTTATTACTTTAATTTGTTCTGAAAAGTGAAACTTCAATTAATTCTATCAACAAACAAACAAATAAAAATGTTATTTTCCAAGGCAACAGGTAATGACTGACCCACATCCAAAAACAGGCAACCGTAATCAATCATAATCAGTCATAATCAACCATGATTAGCATTGAGCAACTAAAATCCCTGCCACTCTGACAGCTGACAGTTCACTTTGATTAGCTCCCTTGCCACACCCTTTCTCCAGATACTCAATGGAGCAGGAGGCCAAAAGGCATCATGACCAGTTGTGTTACTGGGATCCCAGGAGACACACTTGGAATGTGTGGTGGGGAGCTGGCATGTCCTCATCAATCCACTGGACTTTCCTCAGCAGTCACTGTTTAAACCTGGTGTCAGCTAGAACAGCCTGGCATAACCATCTGGAGATCTAAAGCCCCTTTTTTTCTCCAATTATTGTCTCATTTGTGGCCCAGTGTTTAATTCAACCCATTTGATATCCCCAGTTTTGGTCCAGTGTTTCTTTAATCCAACCCCATTTGGAAGTAAAGTCCTTGGATGCAGAGCAAATTCTCAAGTCAGGTATAGTTATTTATTGCAGATTACACAGCTTGCGATGTTATTTCTCATCATCTCTAAATGTGAAATGATCTGATACAACATCCAGCAGGGTACAGCGGGCAACAAAGTGTTTACTTTTTAAAACAGGTATAACTTATAATATTTCATGATGAATTAAAACTTGTTTTTAAAATCTTTCTATCGGACATGACAAGTGCCATAGCAGTTTAATTTTACAGTGTTACTTATTCATAAATAATACTATAATGACTCATAAAATCTTACTTCTAAAATGAACAGGTGTATGACAACTTCTGGTGGCCGTCATTTCAAAAGGACACAAAGACGTTTGTGAACACCAGATATGTGCTAGAAGCAAGAGTCCTAGACACCTACCTGCAGGGCTGTTGCCTGTGCCTAACAGACCATGTTTACATGTCGTAGTGGATTTTATCACTAAACTTTCCCCTTCCCAAGGCAATACAGTCATTTTAGTTACTGTAGATAGGTTTTCTAAAGTCTGTAGAATGATGGCCAAGCATTTGAGACAACTGAAATACTGTTCAAAGAGATGTCATTAACCTTTCTATGCAGTGAAGGTCGTGACAAAGAAATGTAATGGACAGCAGCTAATGAATGGAATACAGCAAAAGGGGATGAGAAAACCCAAGAATGAATAAATCGGTTTCAATAAGTATATTATTGTATGACACAATATACACACATGGCATGTGTGTAGTACACTGTCTGCTGATTTAGAGAAGCTTTGTGTGATGATTCCCTCACATCACAAAGCCACTGAGGAGTGAGCAAAGACTCTTTTCGTTCTTGTTTAACTAATCTTATACTTGGCCTTTGTTCAGTTATTTGTCCTTTGTTTACATGCAGCATGTGTTCCTGTCAGTCCTGTGTTTGTTAACTCTCCCTGGTCTGCCCCATGTGTGTCCACCCCTATTACCATATTTTCAGTCATTAGCTCCACCTTGCTTATTGTCATTAATCACCCTCTTGTTGTATGTCCAATCTCCCAGTGTATGTAAGTGTACCCAGGACAGGGTATGTAAGTGTACCCAGGACAGGGTATGTAAGTGTACCCAGGACAGGGTATGTAAGTGTACCCAGGACAGGGTGTTAGAACTGTGCTCCTGTTTCAGTTTAGCTTCTGTTTAACTGCTTTCCTTTGCTTTCCTTGTTATTGCTTTTCCATACTGTACACTATAATATGTGGATATACAACAACAACAATAACAATAAAAGAAATTCTGACAGCATGTTTGGATTTAGGGTGCAAAAATCCCCAAAAAACTTTTTTTGTTTTTGTATTGTATAAAATCTTTGTTAACCAATGTTATTAATCACTGGGATACAATGGTTTCCTCAATGTTCTTCAGAGTCTCAGATTTTTAACTAATAGTGAGCATTTCTATCCAAAATACATTTAAAAAAAAATTATTCCACTCTCCCATTAGATGATTAAAATTAGTATTTGTATTGACCTGAACTGTATATAATTCAGATGTATTGATTTTTTCTTCTGACTTTGTGTGCAAATTTAAACTCAGCTGTGGATTTGATATGTCAATAATCCTGTTGCCCATTGATTTTGTTCAGACTCATGAAATTTTCATGACCAGGAATGACTGCATTGAAAACAAGTGTGTCAATACCTCTGAGACTAAAACAAAGTTTAATTTTACATCACCTGTAACAAAGGATGTGTAAAGCACCTAAGACATTTGTAAGTAATAGCAGGGGGACGGCACACATTGCTGTGGAGGGACTTCCTGTCTGGAGTGATGTCACACATTGCTGTGGAGGGACTTCCTGTCTGGAGTGATGTCACACACTAGGTGTATGTAGAAATAATAGTAACCTCTTGTTTTGGGTACATGTTGCTGCCAAAACTGCCAACATAATTTAGTAGCAGTTGATCGTTTGAAAATATTCAAACCCTCACAAGAAAGCAACTCACTTTACCTCCAAAGTACAAACAGACTGTCACCATGGTTACATAGCCAGCACTGGAAATTCCCATCTGTGAAGCTGTGCATGACAAACAGCTTGAACACTGCCAAACCACTCCATAGTCTCCATCAAATGTTCTTCTTCCTCTATGCCATAAACCACCTTGTTATACTCAACACTGAGTATTGTAATATGATTGCAATGCGCATGATATGGTTTTGAAATTTGATACAATTTTGATTGATTTGATTGATATGATTCCATTCTGTCTATAAAAATTCTGATACTTTCATGAACGTGTGTAGCATGTTTTGGATTAGATTTGATGAAGCGGTTGTACTGTGAACATGTGAAGATCAGAAAATCATGGTAAATTCCAATCAATCACGTCCAAATGTCACAGCTACTTCTCGGAACTATTATGATTTCCACGAAAGGTGAGTCAGAGTATGGAACATCAGAGCAAGAAAAACCAGGATTACCTCACTATACTAACTAGGACAATAGTGACTACATCGTCACTGCATTCCCTCGCTGTATTTGTCAAAGTCTATAGACACAACCTCCCTTTGTGTGTGTATTTATACAGGCTATGACTGTGTGGAATATTACATATTTTATATACTTATATTTAAATATATTTAATTGATCCCTGGGGAAATTGTAGAAGTAATTTTTACAAAACTAAAGTTCTTGAAAGTTTATTAGAAGAATTAAAGTACAAATTAAGGTACGATTCAAGAAAATACAATCAAATAAACTAAAGTTTGCTGAGCCAGGGGTCTACTGGACCTTACACCAAGCCCTTGAACGGGACTTTTGAGTCATTGGTTTTTTTCTTTGTCCTGATGTACCTGTATCTCATCTACACTGTTCTCAATGTCTTTTGGAGCCCATCTGGTTTTTCCCTTCTTTGTGCTGGACCCCATCTTTTATTCAAATGTCCATCTGCTCCTATTGGCAGTCAGACCATTATGATTGTGTGTGTGTGTGTGTGTGTGTGTGTGTGTGTGTGTGTGTGTGTGTGTGTGTGTGTCTGTGTGTGTGTCTGTGTCTGTGTGTTTTCACTGATTCAAAGTCATTGTTACATTGCTGTCGGTTCCTTGAGGGTACCTTGAATACTCTTAAGACAAGTTTAATTTGCTTTGGTTGTACACCATGACACAGCATTTATGCAGGGGAACTTGAGATTAAGGGTATGGATTTTCCATATCACTGTAGTGAGTCACAATCAAGGGTCAGTTTTTATCTACAAGCTTCTGTCCAATCTTCACCCTTACGGATTATTGCACTGGCATTGAAATCAACTGTGGAACTGTATCTATTAGATAAGTATATGTGTTTTTTTATATAGTAGTCTATTCTACATGTTTTTTGTAGAAATATAGTTGATGATCACATCTATGTGTCATAGCTTTCATACATGTGTTAGTTCTACATTTACCCATGAATCTATGTAGGTTTTTGATATTGTTGATACTGATTGCTAAACAAAAACATTCATATCTGGTATGTTCATAATAAAACCTGCTTTATTTATTATCAGTAACTTCTGCCCTAAAAGAGAAACAAAGGAAATGAATTAACAGCATCTGCCTGTCTAACTGGCACAGCGCAACAATGCTTACCATCAGACATCATTCTGCACTTATGTGGCTGGTGGGGGGAGGGGGGGGGGGTTCTCACTTAGAGGGTCTTTTACCGTGTTGCTCAATTCTGCTGTGCCTAACTAACCATTACTGAGGAGGGACACCATTCAGGCAGTGCAAAACAAATCAATGCCATCCATGAGATGCATAGCTGGCGAATCGATTCACTGTTTTGCTCTTGTGGCTCTTATTGAGTTGCTGCATAGAATTTAGAACCATAAACCCTACTCTGGGGCCTGGGTGCCCAGCACTCGATAATTAGAGAGCTGGGCATTGGAGGTGTGAGGCCGCTCTGCTGGAGTCATTGTTAAAATCAGTCGTTGGCATTAATGGTCGGTTTGAGCCAAGTGAGGCCGACACTGATATGGACCTATGGGCATAAGCCCTAAATGAAGTGCGAGGATTCAGGCCGATACCAGACGCTCAGTCGTTAGACACAGAAGGGCCGCAGGGGCAGAGCTAACAATCCCATTCCCATCCCACTGTACTGTCTCCAAAATAACATCAGGATCAGTGGCAGCCTTGTCTGCCTGCTTGTACACTCCAACCAGGCCTAGTATGAATTTTTGGAAGCAGAATTTCCATTATTTCTTAGACATTCATGCTTAGAGTTAAAATATATGTTATAACACAGTCACAGATGTATGAATTATTCATTATTATGATAGGCTAGTTGCATGCTAAATATAATACGATTCAGAAATCAATGTATTTATATTCAGAATTCATTATATGTAGAATCAGAGCTCACTATGTTTACTCTCTGATATTTCACTCTTGCTTTCTCTGAAACAAATGAATAAGGGTAAAGCATGTTGACAAAAAATTACCACAGGACTTGGCAAAGATTATAGAAGGTAATTTTCAATGTCACTTTTTTACTTGTTTTCACACGACCTATTGACACTCTGTTGGCCATAGAGGGCGCTATTTCTGTGGGTATATAAACAGGCAATTTGTGGTCATGTAAGGAAAAGGGGCGGACGTTTCTGCAGGTTGGGAAGGGAAAGGATTGGCCATTGGTTTCTTGGCATGTGCTTCCTCAACACATTAGAAAACGACCCAGTGTTACGATGAGATAGTACTGTACTAAAGCGGAGATCTCTTAAACCGGAACAAGTGCTTTGGGATATTTTGCGTTTCTTGGAGTTGACCTCAGTGTTTGAAGGATTATTTCTTTAATCAATGAAGGACAGTAACTCCAGCCAAAAGCTCTCCGCGATGTCTGGAATGGATGCCAGTCAGAGTGTAAAGTGTAAGATTGTGGTGATTGGGGATAGTCAGTGTGGAAAAACGGCTCTTCTTCACGTCTTTGCGAAAGACTGCTTCCCGGAGGTGTGTAGTGGTCGGATAGTGATGGTGGCCGATTTATTGTATATGTCTCCATGTGGAATAACTTTACTTAATACTTACTCTTATCAAACGAGTTTAGATGGTCTTGCAAAGTTAAAATCATTGAGGTTTATTTACAACATCATCATATAGATTGCATTTGGGTACGTCGTAAGAAAACGATGGGACCAAAATTTGTTAAAGTTCTCCTTGTCATCTAATTTCTTTGCTTGTGGTGATTTTTCCTCTAATTCTCTGTCTCTCTCTCTCTCTCTCTCGTGGGTTACGTACTCGTGCGCCTCTAGAACTACGTCCCGACAGTGTTTGAAAACTACACGGCCAGTTTTGAGATCGACGCTCAAAGAATTGAGCTTAGTCTATGGGATACCTCAGGTAAGAGACTTCTCCTTTACATAAACAGGCGACGGACCAAGCTCTTGGTTAGGAAGCGCGCACCATCGGATAAATGAAAAAATCCCGAGAAACTATTGTTTTCTTTCCCAATCAGATGGATTGTACATGGAAATTTGTCTTTGATTTGATACATAAATCCTGAGAAGGTCACTGCACAGGCTATCTGCGTTGTCTGTACTGCCTTACCTGCATTGGTCGATTGATTGATAGATAACTGAGCACGTGAAGGACATTTTCAGTAAAAGCGCTTTTATGTCAGCTATTCACCATTGAGTAATTTGTCACAGGCTTCTTAGCTTTACGTAATTGCCATAAATGCGTAAACACTTTGCGTGCACCCGTAATATGTTCAAAGGAAAGCGCATATCACGCGTGATGAACAATAAGAACCTTGTTTGGAATGAATTTAATTTGAATGCCTGGACTCATAGATGTTGAGCAAAGCCCAGTGAATTGTGCTTATTTGGAGAAGCTTCTCCGAAATGCTTGCGATGCCCCGTTTGAGGCGACACTAAATATTCTGGTAGACAGCATCTCCTCCCCTTTCGAGCACGCCTCGTAGAGACAAGCCTCATAAATTACCAGCGTCCCTCTACGGTTGCGGTAGTTTTGTTCGGATCATATGGAGAGCTTGGACATTTTCAGCGGATATGTAATTAGTTTGGCATTTCTGCAGTTCCGCCAAAGAAAGCGCACCGCCGTCCTCATAAATCTTAATTCTGAATCCTTTTCATGTGTTATTTTTGTTTGCCTCACAAATTATAAATCCGTTGGTCTGCGGTCTCAGCAACTTCACCCCTGGCTTTTGTTGTAGTTGTAATGCCTATAGCTTACGTAATTGGCTAGAAACAGCTTTGGATTGCAGCGCCTGTAAACGATTATTCTCCAGAACTGGCCTGTCTTGGCAGACTGACTCCAACAGCTGTGCACTGACCTGCCAGTGTGGGGTGGAGAGGGGTGTTGAGGAGTGGATGACTCCTATGGACCCCCCCCCCCCCTTCAGTAGTGCCACAGGCTGGCCTAAGGGTGCAAGACTAGGCAAAATGGACAGCGGGCAGCATGTATAGCACGTGCACACATGCTTGCGGAAGAAAGTCCATACCCCATCACGTACGGCCCATCAGTCTCAACCATTAGGAGCCTGAAATGTGTAGCACTTCAGGACACGCACAGATTGCCTTGGGCCACATTGTCATTTTGCTTTCAAGCAGATGACCTCCAGGATGGAGTGCTGTCAATACACGATGGGGCATGATGATATAATGTGTGGAAGCCTTTTACCAACACCTGTGTTTCTGGCATGGTGTGTTGAGTAAACACTGGGTCAATGTTAAGTATCAGTGTTGAGCAAAGAGCCCTATATAAAGTAGACGAGCAGTAACTGGAGTTATATAATATATAATTCCTGTATAAGAATAATACTTTAACTTTTCAAGTTATCGTTTTGACTCTAGCAAAGACCATCACATTTTCTGTTATTTCAGCAGCTGAGAATAAGAGAATAAGCTGAGACCTGCAAGCTGAAATGGCTGTTAAAGCTTCACTTTCCATCCTACAGTTGTAGGAAGTTGTATTCACCTTGGTCCCTTTGGGTACCATTTGCACCTTATACACTTCACCTCTGATAGGGATCTGATTTCACCAGCTCTCTGCTGACCTGCCAGGCTGGGGTGGAGCTTCTTTGTGTGACCGTCACCTCCATCACCAGCCATGCCAATGGCTTACCTGAGTGCTTGTAGATGTTTTGCCAAGTTTTAAAAGAGAAAGTTCTCCTCATGACCAATCGGTAATAAGCCTATGTTGTAGGAAAGATGCTAACTGGGAATTAGGATCAAGCACACTCTGCCAATATGAAAGTAGGTTGGCACAAAGGGCAGCTTCTGGCTAAATTTAGCATGGTTTGCATCCCTTGGCATTTTTTGTGTGCTTTGAGCTCTCTCTTAAGGGATCTCCTTTTCTAAATGGCATCTTAACCCACTTTGTGGAGAACTCTGCTGGAATGTGCCCTCCAGCCTGAGCAGATTTCAGTGAGAAATGCTGAAACATGACACAGTGTCGGGGGTCAGGGACATGGACACTCCTTAGGGAGAGGGTCTCTAGAGGTTCCTGCCCTAAACATCATAGGCATGTCCTCAATTACGTCAGGTCGTAAATGTGGCCTTTCACTACTGTAAATAATGGTTTTTTTTGTTGTTGTTTTTTTAAGATTTTTTGTTTACTTTCGCTTTTTTTCTTCTCTCTTGCTTTATTTGCCGAGAAGACATGAAGTGAGTGGTAAATTGAGACTAAAGAAACACTTAAACTGCTTTAGGCTGTAGGCTGGGTTGACTCATGTATTTATCCTGTCCTCAAGCTGGTGCTAAATGTTTAGTGGGTGTCCACAAATCACATTTTACAAACGTATGAACTTTTTTTTTTAAACCAGTTTGGGTTAATTGTATACAGATCAAATAGGAGTCTTGAAGTGTCTGTACTTATCCATCTTACCCCTATATACTCAGGAAAATTTGTGTTTTTATCATCTTGCTGTCAAGATGTTCATTATAAAATTAGTATGAACATATCCAAAGGTGTTTTAACACGGTTGTCCTGTGCAGAGTTTTAGTTGGTTACATAGTCTGCGATGTTGAGTTTTATAAACTGTGTATATTTTCTGACAAATGATTAAGCACCTAGACATCTCCCGCCTCCCAAAAGACTGTTTGTGTAATGTGTGTGGGTAAGAGGAAACGACTGGGTCTTCAGTATTTGGAGTTTACAAAGGAAACCCCGCGGCGGCCGTTCAGAACAGGGGGAGCTGCTGCGTGGGGGACGTCTAGGAGGAATTCCTTAGATTCCTGGCATTGGTATGGCATTCCAGACCCTGGGATTTTAGAAGTCAGTTAAACAGGGCCTCATGCCAATCTTAACTGTGACACAAAAAACACAACAGCAGCATGCAGCTGTCTCAACCTCCAACACCCAAACACTTATTGATGGATTCATGCTATTAGACTGTGACTCTCTACTCTCTGTGACTCTATGTTTTTTAGGCAAAGGTTTATCTATTTCTCTTAAGCTTTTTTTTTCTATTGACAAAGTACATAGAGAGTTAAGGGGGTTACTGTTCTCATGTAAAGAGCCTGATGTGGAGTGGTCTCAACTGAAAATGTTCATTTTGCGTTTTGAAATCATTGTAAAAGGTCTCGTACTCAACCCAAATGAATTTTAAATAGGTATATTGTGACTTGGACTGTTGCAAAATATGCAAGTTTGGCTATATCTTCACAGCTATGTGGTAGAGCCCTGTAACGTCAAACCATTTACCACAAACCAAGGAACATCTGGTGTGCATCAGGTTCACCGACTTGCTGCATTTTCTCATCCGTCTTTAACAGTCTACGTTTCTTACAAGTAAAAGACTTGCGCCTCAGTGCCGATTCTGCTTATGCCCTTGTTTGACCTGTGAGCATCTTTTTGAAAAGTTGGAGGCTAAATGGCCATGATTATACATCAGTTGAATTATTATTTTATGGGTCTCCTGCTGGATAGATTCAGAAAAATTAATGATGTGACCAAAAGGTGGTTAGATCTGAAAATAATGTCTGTAAAGCACAGCTAATGGGGATCTGTGAAATATCATAGTACATGTACTTACAGTTTAAACAGCCTGACCAATAAAGCCCAAGTCTACATATTCAGTCATGTGTTTTAACTTTGGTTTACACAGGTTCCCCGTATTATGACAACGTTCGTCCCCTCTCTTATCCTGACTCAGACGCTGTCCTCATCTGCTTCGACATCAGCCGACCGGAGACCCTTGACAGTGTGATAAAGAAGGTTTGTACCAAGGACATCTTTATTCCTGTTTTTATAAACAACTGAATTATTGACCTTCAGTTATCTGAAACACGTAAAGGAAGTGGAAGGACATATTCCCACAATCCTTTATCTGGGTATTGTGCCTTGGTGTTAGTGGGTCAAGTAGGCTTGTGGAAAAGGGTGCAGACTTCAGAGGATCAGAACACAAAGGTCATGCCAAGTGGAGAGGGGATTGGTGGGAGGTTGGGGAGGACTTTGTCTCCCTGGTGCTCCCGTGAGGAGGAAGAAAGGAGGAGCCAGCGGTGACGTGTTTACGTTCGCTCTGAGAGATGTGGAGCCTTTGTGTGGTCGAGCGGCCTGTGACCTGTGATGTCACGGAGATTGAACACAGTGCCAGTTGTTGAGAGGTGTGGGTGGAGTCGGAGGAAGAGCCGCATTCAGGAGGGAGGAGAAGCAGAAATCTTTTCCTCTGGCAACTGTAATCCTGACTCATAGGCCTCTAAATGCACAGTGGGGGCTTTGGACAAAGATCTGAATAGGGTGGAGTTACTGCATGTGGTCGAGCATCTAATATTGGAGACATAACTGCCATGTAACCTCTGATTTTTACATCATACATTTTGCTTGCTTGCTGCTTTTGTAGTGATGGTATATGGTGTGTCTGATCTGATCCATCTGAAGTAAGCGCCTGCTTTAACTTCTTTTTCATCTAGTGGAAAGGAGAGATCCAAGAATTTTGCCCCAATACCAAGATGCTGTTGGTGGGATGTAAATCAGACTTGCGTACAGACCTCACCACACTGGTGGAACTCTCAAATCACAGGCAGACACCAGTATCATACGATCAGGTGAGTGGTGCCAAATACCATTTAGCAAAATACACTGATGAACTATTGTAAGACCTGTTTTAATTGGGTAAAATGGCTGCAAAACCAATAAACCTCTCCATATTGTGCAGGGATCAAATATGGCAAAGCAGATCTCTGCCCCCTACATCGAGTGCTCTGCTCTGCAGTCAGAGAACAGCGTGAGGGACATTTTCCACGTGGCCACGTTAGCCTGTGTCAGCAAGAGCAGCAAGAACGTGAAACGCCACAAGTCCTCTAGAGCCACCAAGAGAACCTCCCACATGCCCAGCAAACCGTACCTGGAGTCGGTAGCGTCAGATATGCGTAAAGACAAGGCCAAGAGCTGCACGGTGATGTGAACGGACCGGACGAGTGCATTGGTTCTTGAGGCGGCGGCAAGCAGGATAAGACATGGCACTAGAGGTCAAAGGTCATCGCTCTAAAAATAAAGCGGTGAGGAACCTGTGATACTGCGTTTGTGCTTTGGTCTCCATTTCTGCGTGTTGTGTCCCACCTTCACTAGCTAGGAATACAACTACAGAAAAGAAGCATCAGATGCTGGAGAGACTTTCAGTGAAGCTCTCGCTAACTCAACTGAACTCCAGTGCTTGGAATCCCAAATTTCTGAGAGAACTCCCTGAAATGATGTATTATGCTGAATGGAGAGAAAAGCATTTTGACTCTGGCTCTTCTTATTCTTAGTCCATGGAAAAGACATTTGAAGTACATGTCACAGACCTTCCACCAGGACGCATCAAACAAAGTGAAAATGTTTGAATGAAAGGCTGCTGTGACATTCCCTCAAAGAAGACAAAACACTGAAGGCATTAAATGGAAAAATGATGTAATAAACACTGTGGCTTAGCTTGCCTTTTGAGTTAGTTTTGGGGGGGATTTTTTTTTTTTTTTGCACTTCACATTCTTGTTACTGCCTTGATTGATTATACAAATGGGAATAAGATGTACACCTGTTAAGTCTTTATACCACAGGCTTGGAAATATCTGTAAACCTCAGAAGATGAGTGCTTCTTGTGTTTCTCCTCTTTCTCTTTCAAAAAACCAAAGACGAGTCAAGGTCAACCTTTGGTGTCATCATCCCAGGGGCTTCATATCTGAACTGTTCCATCTATGTGCAGTCCGAAGTGTTTGTTACATTGTTTGTTGTACACCTGGCTTGGCTTGAGGACGTATCTGAAGACGTGGCCTCGTGGATCCAGATGTTAATACTGTTAGAAAGCCTCAACTCCAGTGCCTCCGTGTCTGTGTTGGTGTGCCCAAGCTTATCATTGCCCTGGGGGTTTATTATATGGACTCTGTACAGGGAGCGTTTTTAATACCTCTTCATAATCCATTAGCATTTGGAACTGCGAGAGAATCATCTCAGCTATGCAATATGCTGACTGATCCATTCAGCAATTGGAAAATGGTTATCTTGGAGTAGTCTGTATGTTCTTGGCATGATGGTTCAGAGAAGCTCCCGAACCACTCAGCTTTGTGTCAGGGAAATATTCAAATACATCTTTACTCTCTGGATCTTAAAGGAGGAAGGAAAATTCATGCATATTCAAACATTGGTAAATATGATCACATCATGCAGTAAACATGAATCAAAGATACTTGTGGGTTTATTTGCATCAGTCACTAGTTCAGCCTGTACGTAGCATGACCGAACCTTCTTAATTTCCTTTTTAAAGAAATATTATTTACAAGGAGACCTTTCTAATGAAACTGGGTTTCTCTGTTAACGTTTTCAGATTTGTGCCTCAGATGTGTTTTTTTTTTTTTTTTTTTTTTTTTTTTTTGCAGGTGTGCACCCTGATTTTAAATTTGTGTTAGATTTAGTGTAACCCGGTTGTGAATGTTTTAATACATTTTTATGTATGTTTTATGGATTGTTTATGCAGTATTTATTGAAGTTAAAAATATTTTCTTTGAAAATAAAATGCAGTTGTACAGTATGAGGTTTTTCTCTGTGTAGTTAATGGCAGCATTCAGTGTGATGTTTACATCAAACTCACATTATGAACTGGAAAAAGGATGTTTGATGAGCTCATAACAATTGTACTTTTATTTGATATTCTGGCATTGATATTCATGTATGTACAGGATCCACCTCATTGATTTTCCCACTAATATGTACAAAAAATCTGCTTTATTCAAAAAGGTTCAATTAGGTTGAAGGTTCAGTCCAAATGAATGGTTCAAGTTGATACTATCTGTTCCTTTTTAGGCCTGTGGCCAAAGAATCATTTCACGCATCAACATTTTTGTAGCCAATACTTGTAAAGCTCAAAATGACCATCAATTTATGAAAGAAGATTCTATAGACTATTTTCATCACAATATCATAACATATTTACTGTAACTGAAGACAGTCTGGCCATGCACGTCAGATGAGGGGTCACCAGACAAACATGGGAACAGAAGGCCTCTATTAGCTGTGGCATTCAGCCTGCTGAGCTGTGAACATCCACTGTTAATGTGCCACATATCTTAAAGATGGAAAATTTCATGCCCTGCTGATGTTTTGTTTGGGCTGTTTGAGGAATGTGTGTGGCGATCCAAGGCTGGAAGGATTACACCAACAGCTGCCAAAAATTGCTCTCCGTTTTGAAATATAAATATATTAGACTTTTCTTAGGGAAAGATATAGTCCATCAAAGTTAAAATTTCTGGTAACATATTTGCTCTATGGAGGCAAAGTGCAATTGGGTTTGCTATACATTATAAATCCTAAATGAGTCTTCAGGCATAAGAAAAACGGAATAATTCACACTGTAAAAAAATACCTAAATTCCCACTCATTTAACCATTTTCAGAATTATTCCAGTAAATTATTTTAGATGATCTAGACAGGTACCGAAGAAGATTTAAAATGTCTAAGCAAAAGTTCAGCATCACGTGCAGCCTTCTATCAGACAATGTTTTGTTGAAACACCGACTGGGTATTTAAAAGCTTGTCGAACGTATCCGCTCAGAACAGAAACATTCTCGACCCTATCTTTCTATCATCGTGCTGCTACCACACTAGTCTCCTTAAATGTCTTTCGTAAACAAAGAACCACACGGTGCGTGACGGCACCCCCGGGAATTTGATCCATTATGCCGAAATTCCCACCCCCAACTCTTCCATCTGTGATGGCGTTTCAGCAACATCAGTCTCCTTTTCCCTCAGCGGGAAACAGACCGCTGTGCAGCGACAAATTAAACATGTGCTCGTCTCGCTTCACAAAGCATCCGATTTGCTAATAGATAAAAGCAAGGATTCGTGCGCGTTCCCTCTCTTTTACGCGCTGCTTCCTGGGGAACCAAATTAACGAGCGACTTTTGGGGATTTTCCACCAGAAAGGCCCGCTATGAATCAGCTGTTGCTGCACGCGTATTGTGCAATGCAAGTAACTTTAGTACTGTGTAAAACGTTAAGAGGTGAGCGACTCGACCTTCTGAATCGCTGGTGAAGTGACTCTAGAGCAGAGCTGAATTAGCACAAATTATTCAAAAACAAACAAAAGAAAACCAGACCCACATTCTCCAGAAATGTAGACAATATATGATTTTATTTAAAAGGCTCGAAACATGTTAAATTAACAAAAGAAATACAAAACAAAATGTGCACAAATCTAAAAATGTGCACGTGCGTGCGCTTACTGACCCGAGGCTTAGGCAATGCACGAAGATTTCTATTAATGAAAGCGATTTACCTTTAATGCGGTGGTTTACCTTCTCATTAAACACTACAACCAAAAATGCTGCACTTCTGGCATCCCTGTTTCAGCAGATTAAAGCATTTCTTCATGCAAAACAATGCGCTTTGTTTTAGTTTCATTGATCGATTTATTTATTTATTTTTGTATCCATTGTATGGACACTGTTAGTATCTGTATATCCTACCCAAAGGATTTCTGCTCCCAGTACACCCAACAACCACAGGGCTGTTGATTATGGTGATAGAACAGTGCAATCACTCTAAGATCATTAAAATGCCCAGGAGCGAGACGGAGTTGGATTTAGCTTAGAAATAAATCCTGCAGGTCTTACGAGGAAGATTTTGCGCTCTCTTACACCTGCGGAGGTCACAACTGTTGCGATTGCAGTATTAATCTGCGTGTTCTACGATGATGAGAATGAGACAGGCAGTACGTTGCTATTTCCAGAAACGCTGTGTGGGAAAAGCTTCGCAACAGTAGCGCTTTTAATCCCCTCGGCTTGCATATATTAATATTCTTGGCTGGGTATTAAAAACAGTTTTTCCAGCGCAGACTGATTAACATATACATGACTACAGCAAGAAGAATTCTTACATTACAGGACTCCCACTGAAAAGGATCCCACATCTCACAAGCAAAGCAACGTCAGACTTTTTTGTGTTCATAGTTTATGAGTAAATGGACATAGTGGGCATCACAGTCAGACTGCATGGAAGGGTTTGAATGGAACTTGAGATAGTTTGACTGGGCTACGTTTGTTTCTTTTCTCATCAAAAACTTTCACATTTTGTTCTCACAGGGGAACGTTTGGTAAAAGAACAATATACCCTAAGAGAAATGAAAAATGTTATTTCTGTGACACGTGTAACTAAAAGACTCCCTCCCAACCAATCCAACTCAGCTCAGGCCAGCACAGTCCAGTCCAAACATCACCTTCAAGGATCTTTTCTGTTTATATACGGTCAATGTTCACTTGAAGCTGTAATGGGATCATCTTGACAGAGAG
>JAOYMR010000023.1:2118153-2134378 GCA_025802075.1 Tenebrosternarchus preto
GTTTATGTATAATGTAAGTGTACACCCCTAATGTTTGTTCTTGTTTATGTATAATGTAAGTGTACACCCCTAATGTTTGTTCTTGTTTATGTATAATGTAAGTGTACACCCCTAATGTTCCCTAGCATAATCAATATATCACTAAAAATTCAAAACATACTCATTATTAGTATTTACCTCATGCTTGTTTACTTTATAGTATGGACTTGAAATAGCCAGTATTTACCCTGAAATGGCTTGACTGGACATACATTAGAAGAACATGTTTTGTGTTATACAGTGAGCGTTCTCTTAGATATCAAGAATTTTTCTAAATACCTTAAATTTCAGTTACGTGCTAACAAGTTCAATAAATACTGTTTATTCATGTATTGTTTTATAGTATTTACACTGAGGTATACTCTCAGTAATGTAAGCACTATTGCTATTGCAATACTGTTTCCAGTTGACTGAGAGACCAGAGCTCTAGCAAGGTCACTGAGGCCCCCTCTGGATAACAGAATGACCAAAAACCTTCACAGACGGATAAACTAGACGTCATATTGCTTTCAACAGGCTACGTGACTGCATTACCCAGTGGTCAAAGCAGCATCTTCCCCTTCTGTTAATTACTTTGGCCCATGACTTGCTGCACTGGGAGTCTGTTACACTAATCTCTATGGCAAATGTTATAGTTCTTGGTAAGCCAGGTTAAGCTGGTAATAATTCTCCATAATGCATCCCTTGATGTTCTGTTCGATAAACGAAACACAGACAATTCACCCCCACACAACTCAGTGATGTGTAGAAATCCAAATATCCTTCAGTGTAATTAATGAAACTACATTTTGTGAAATATCAGTACCAGAATCAGTGTTTGTTGTGTTCCCTTCTTTGAAATATTTGCTTGCAAATGGCACTTATACTGAGACTTTCATCATTTTGTCTCAAGTTCTCTGATTTTTCCCAATTTGTTCCAACAGTCTCAAACAGCTCTCCAGATCTCAGCATTATATTACTGCATGCTTCACCAGACAACACCAAATCAACCTGTACTGTATCTATTGCCCGTATAAAACATGGTCAAATCAAGCCATATCTTTTACTCGTATTAAATATGGTCCCTTTCTCTATAAATGATGTCTCAATCATTAGCACCTGCACAGAAACATCTACGTGATCTTACTTACATTTTTAAATAAACTTAAAAATGTGAGGACAATATACAAAAAACCCAGCAATGTTCATAAGACTTTAGATATACAGGTCCTTTATATATCAGTCGGTTAAACCATTAAATCCATAAAGTAGTAATGCTGTTGCTCCCATGTGTAAGAAAAGGGACACAGACAAGTACCTATTTTCAACATTATAATAGTAAAGAATTTGTTTAATCTTCCTCTGTGGACATCAAGAAATGTGGAAGTTAGCTGAACCAAAACTGAGCCTTGTCTTAGAAAGGACACTCCATTCACTTTAAAGTTACAGTTAAAGTTACACTTAACATTGACATTTGGATGCAAACGTGGATATAAAGTCACAGCTCTGTTGTTCCTGTTGCATTAACACAACGTCCATGGCATAAAAGGAAAACTTAAAATAAATCTTAGAGCTGAGATCTTCAATGCAAGTCTTCAGTAACATGACACTTTATCAGCAAACATACTTACAATTGAACCAATTGGTTACAATCCAGATTTCATCTAAGATCTGATGTATATTTCACCGGGCCGTTCTTCATACGAGTGTGATCGACATATGACTAAGAAGAGAGATAAGAAAATACTGGGTACTATAGCAACAGCTGATGCCCTCTCTGTGTTTGGGTTAATATAATGTAATTTCTTGGTTCTCACTCATGAAAATAACACAAATAACTGCTATTTTCATATCAACTCAGATTAATATCTACCATGATGAAAATGCATAGAGCATTATATAACATTTTTCTGTAAAGTATCTTTCATGTTAAAGCTCGGCAAATCCAAATATGATTGATGAAAAAATGAGAGAACCACTTTTCAGCATATAAATCATTTTATATGGACAGTTATTGAAAATGTTTTTTTTAATTATAGAGATCACTTGCACTTGTCTTTTGATTGTTGGTCCTTACCTTTGGTTTGTTGTTGTATAGACTGTCATAGAACAGATGTTCCATTTGCTCTGATGTAATAATCATGAGCAGTACAGCATCCTCTCTAGTACTGAATTAACATGGTGTTTGTTTATGTCCAGATGGACTTAATTTAGCACTGCAAAGAATCGGTTGAGCATGCAGATAAAACATTTTGATTGTATGCCAGACTTTCATATTGTCAATGTAAAAAAAAAGAGTCAATGTAAAATCTGGCTAAGTGCCATGCCAGTACTGTTTATAAATTCATAACCTTGACCACACAGTCAATGTTGCAGTAGATAGGCAGAGGAAGCACTTAGCAAGATAAGCAAACTGTGCCAGCCAGGTCAAACACCGCAAACCAAAAGCCCCGCAAAAGAAGATAAGAAACACAACAATCTGAGAGAAGACGACTTCCCAGAGCCAAGCGCAAGCGCTTTGGCAAACCGTCCTTCGTGTGCGTGGACGCCCTTCACTGCACTCCAGTTAGCAGCTCCGCTATCACGGCTACCCCGAGGAACAATCGCACTTTTGCCAATCTTCGCTTTCTGATATTACGTGATGTGTGATTAAAACTGCAAAGTGCATGCTGACAGAGGCAGAAAGGGATTTGTTAATGCAGAGTGGGAGTGTGAAATTAGCATGTTTATGAGCATATGTAAATGTGGAACAGAGTGCTGATCCTTTTATGTGAGAAAGTGTGGGTTCCTGAGGCAAGCAGCCAATAATTAATCCTTATTACATGGTAAAGATATAAAATAAGGAGAACATTGTGTAGCACCAATTGAAGCTAAATAGGAAACTGAGCTATTTATTACAAAGTTCATGAACTGGAAGAGTAGTTCAACATAACTGTGCCTGGGTAATGGGCCCATCTTACAGAAATTGACCAAGAACAATTTTATTCTTACTAAGAATTGAACAAGGAAATAATAAGACAGCTGTCACTGTCAAGTGACGTTCATTGCTATTGGGCTATTGCTATCCTTTTGGTTTTCTTGCTTGTTGCTGATTGGCCGACCTTCTGACTGTTGATCTGGTCCTGAGGCTGTTTGTTCTTCCAGTAATGTCTGCTGGGTTACAACTGTGTCCTTTCTGCTAGACAAATTCCTGACAGTCTGTTTTAAGATTATACGTTTTTGCAGTATGTGAATCACCGGGATGGGTGACTACTGCACTCAGTGAAAAGGACTATTCCACATGAAAAATCACTACCATGCAATAAAATATCCATGGGAATTTCTCAGTAACCTGTTAACATTCCCTTAGTCTGCATTCCATTTCAGTGGCTCAGGTTTAGGTGTTGACAGTATTTTTACTATGAAGTGTGACACATGTGGGATTGCAGCTCATGGGAAGAACCCATGAGAAGGTTCAGTCTCATATATCCAATGGCTACAGCCTCACAAACTATTTTACAAGTCCCTTCTGATGTAAAGGTTGTGTTCTGGAGAAGAGATGATCCTTTACCGTAATGGAAACACCAACCTTCTCTCTCCCAGGAGGTCATCCTACATGTTGGAGCAAAACAAACGTACCCGGTTATATCTGTAAAATGTACCCAGTTATATATGTAAAATGTACCCGGTTGTATCTGTAAAATGTACCCGGTTGTATCTGTAAAATGTACCCGGTTGTATCTGTAAAATGTATCTGGTTGTATCTGTAAAATGTACCCGATTGTATCTGTAAAACCAAACCTTCTCTCCATAGTCCAGAAAGGAATGACTGTAGCCAATACTAGAATGACGTATCTGATGAGATGGCAGAGATAATTACACTGTACATCAATGGCAGTTCAAAACAGCTGTGTGAGAGAGAACAGGAGTAAGAACAGTAGAGAGAACAGGAGTAAGAACAGTAGAGAGAACAGCAGTAAGACATGGTGTGAGAGAACAGGAGTAAGAACAGTAGAGAGAACAGGAGTAAGACATGGTGTTGTGAAATTACAGTCACACCCAGGGACTTGACAAAATGTGTTCATGTGTTTATCATTCAAACCGCACAAATACTTTTAGGTCCTCACCTGAACAGAAATGGTAAAAGCATAATTCTTGACATTAGTTACAATAATAAAATGCAATAGACATGCAGATGTAAAGTTATTTAGGTAATAATTTGCTATCATAAGCACATATGCCACTCTCTAGAAACATTTTTCAATTCATGTTTTTAATGAAGACAGTAATGACCTTTAGTGATTCATTTTTATCAGATTTAATCTGCCACCACTTGTACTCATCAATGCAGTATTTATTGGTATGTATACACCCTACATTGGTACATAGAGTATATACTTTTTGTTTTTTTTATATAACCACATGATTATGGTTTATAGCTACATCTGCTTTGATTTGATTAATTTATATTTGTGTTTTTCTAAACAAAGTCATAAACAAGCAAGTATCAACATCCCATGCCTGTATAAGTCAAGCTAACTGCGATGATTGGGCTGCTGTACCAAAGAAGGGAGGCGAATGCCGAGTTTCGGAAATACAGGCTTCCTTTTTACTTTCGATTTCAGCACGAACGGTTAACAACGACGTAAACGCTGACAAAAACATGCACATGTTTAAATACACTCACGCAACACACACCACAGGTGATACAGATAACGAGAACGGGACGACCGTTGAACACCACGCCCGCTTCACACACACAGTCGCACCCACTCACCTGACAGACAAGAGGCACGAGGCACACACCTACATACACACACAGGATGAGTGAGGAGGCGAGGGAGGCTACCATGACAGTAATTTGCGGTAGAAAAACAATAACTAATTAACAATAGTAATTACAATAACCCACACATGGAAAATCCATTGCAAAAATGGATATCATCTTCATGATTACATCCATATGGTGAATGAATATATTCAGTAGCATTTCTATGTGATTTCATAAGTTATTCAATTCCAGTGTATCTGAGGGCCCTTCCATCATGTCTGAGGTAAGTTGCAAAGAGTCAGGACCTCTTCACTTATACAACAGCTACATTGAACTATTCACTTATACAGCTACACAGAACTATTCACTTATACAGCTACACAGAGCTCAAGGTTTTCCTACATAAACTCACAAAACCAGAGAATCAAGTAAATAATGTGAGCAGAACAACATATAATAGTTCCCCAGGTTATTATTTCAGCCAGTGTGGGTGAACAAAAAGTACTTCATCTGTGAAGAAAGGAAACGCTGGGTGTGGTGGCACCTGTAGTCTCCATTAGGAGCTGTGGGACTCCCTGTTAGTACGAGACCCGAGGGTGTGTCGGATTTGACGGAGGTTAATCTCACACTTGGAAAAGACTCTTTAAATGAATGCTTTAGTTTGTGATCCTTGCAAGTGCCTTTATTAACTTTCATAGTTCTTTTACCCAACAGGGAATATTTGACACAAAGGAATGTCATTTAGTTTCCTCTGCGCCTTCTGTGTTTCTATGAAAACACTGCATCTGTGACATAGAACTGAAGAGCTTTTTGGACATCTCTGTCCACTCCTTCTTATGACATCTGTTAAGGCCTTCTCATCAGTTCCTTGTCTTTTGTAACATTCAGCTGTACTGAATATTTTTTGCACTCTGTTAAACTGGTTGATAAGCAAACTCTTAGGTGTGTGATCCTGGAAGGAATCAACATTCTGTCCATGGGCTTGTGATGAAAATCGAATTTCCCTCTTTGATATATGTACAGTCACATCAAGGAATTTAATGCATAAATAAACAGCACAAGTCATCCATGCAAACTTAAAGAGTACGTTACTGTAACTGTAAGATAAAAAAGTGTGTGATGTGTATTAAAGTTGCTGGTACAGCTGAGATGCAAACACGGATTGGCCTGTAAGTCAAACAGGGTGAGTTCCAGGTTCGAGTGTAGAGCAAAAGCAAGTAAGCACTTTTCATGAACAAGGCAGGCATTGGTCTGTAAGGGAAAGCGGAGGGAGATGGGGGTTTGCGCTCCACTGCCTGAGTGTGTCTGGGAGTCATCAGCTTGACACCTCAAGGGTATAAACCATGCCAGAGCACTAGAGCAGGCTGTGGTGCTGTTTGACAGACGCCGAAGGAACGACCAGCGCACTGACAGGATGTGCAGTGTACGTGGTGACGGTGTGAACTTTCCTAAGACGTTTCCCAGCATAAACATCCTGTTGATGCAGGAGAAAAGCTCCAGTAAGTTTGCTCTCTTCACCGCCTGCAGTAGAGCCTTACAGTCAGCCACACTGGGGTCTGCACAATAGTGAATGTCACAGCTGGTCAGGATGCTCTCCTGTGTGCTTCTCATAGCTACGGCTCATCATCGGTCCAGTTTAACCCCAACCATGTTATAAGTGCTAGGTGCTTTTACTGCATACACACAAAAAAGTGTTGTTAACTGCATTAATGGGATTGGAACTGACCACCTAAATGACCTTTATTAGGGTTTTTCTAGCCTGACTATGTCCATTTAGCAGCTATAATCATATCAGGGTTGTAGGTTACAATGTTCCTGCCCTTCCATCATTTTCTGTCATTGTCCTTACTCACCCTAAGATACTGAAACATTCAGTGTTAGTCTTTGATAGAACCTCTAGGAAAAGTTCTATCAAAACAAATAAATAAACAAATAAAAATCCTGAATTTTAATCATAAGACCATAAAGGTGTATTGAAATATAAATAACTGAATATGACCTGATTAACTTAAATGTTTGATCATTTGTTATTAAAAATTGTTTATTGGTATACTGATAGTAATAATAATTTATAAATATTAAAAATCCTTTTTACCACTTTATTTTACACTACATTTATTATTACATTTTTGATAGTTGGTATAAAAATATCTGATATTAACTAAAAAAGGAAATGAATAACTTTCACATTAACTGGCTTAAAATATTCTGGCATGTTTGGGTTTATTTAGCTGTAATTTGGCAATAGAGCCAAACCTGTATGATTAAAAATGTTTCTTTTAATATATTTATAACAGTACCATAATAAAATAATCTATCCGTGCACATTTTTTAATGCTGCGAAGACGGTTGAGTGTTAAATATTCACACTGGCCTAATTTCTAAAGCTGTGACTTTGCCAGGGGCTTTGTTTCTCTGCCACGGACACTGGGCACTTCAGGGCATCTCAGTGAAATGTCCGAACAAACCCTACTCACAGCCTGTCCTTCTTTCTGAACCAAATCAGTATTCATCATATGTGCATGAGTCATAATAATTAATCACGGATGTTTTGTCGGTTTGTTCGTTTATTTATTTATTTATTAATTATGCTTGACAATTAAGCAGCAGCAGCTGTACACCATGTCTCATGGAAACCAAGCGTGTGCATGAGTGCCACCTGATGCCATGTTATCTAGCCATAAGACATACTGGATGCCAGCTGGGCATTTCTGATGCCAGCCAAAATAATCAGCCATGTCTTCCTTACCCTGAAGGATTTGTCTTCCACTCAAATTCAGTGATCATTAATAGAACCCAATGCCTTGCTGGGTTTCTGTTTAAATCCAGTAGAGACATATTCATGAGGTTCTTTCATTTGTGCTGCTCAATCCTTTTGCTGAAATCTGTGTGTTTAGAATTTGGTGTCCTCTTTGGGAAAACTGTAGGGATGTTGTCCCACTTCAGTCAACCCGTCTCACATATCCTGCCTAATGAAGGATGGATGCTTTGAGGAAGCTTTGAGGGAGAAGGAATATGGCTTTGTGTCCCAGTGGGAGCAGGACTTATGCTCGTTGAATGGGGCTGTTTCAAAGGAATATTTGCCATTCATCTGAATGAATGGGACAAAAAATTCCAGACAAGAATGCAATGAAGGAAAACGATCCTCCCAAAGAACCACCTGGACATTGAAATGACATCAAAAAGCACGGCTGTTTTCACAAGCATTTGTATGCTTGTCATAACTGGGCAGTTCACAGAGTTGTTTCATGTAGTTTCTCACACATTTAAAGCATTATTTTAAAAAACCTGCCACCCTTCAGAACTTTGTAATGTGAAGTGTGGAACATACAATATAAAGCCTCCACTAATGGACTACATTTTTCATCATGTTAAATTTTTAGTATTAAGTGGCGTAAAAAATCACTTCTTTAAAATGATTAGGCTAAAATACAAGACCACTTTATTTTCTTGTTCCAGAAGACAACTATAGCTCATTGATAAATGGGTGTTTGATATATAGTAACCCATCATTTTCTGATGTGGGTATTTTTTTTGCTGTTCTGTTTCAGATTTATTGCCTTTGTATTTAAGTCCATTTTTTTCTGCGCAAATAAATATTTAGGAAATATTTAGTACATTTACAATGCATTAACACGACAAAACAGTGAAAAATGCATATACATTTATGTACCTGGAAAATGCAATTACTGCACTTGACGCATCTGGTACTGAGAATGACACAAATGCTTCCATACATCAAATCTGTAATTTTACAAGCATGTGGACTAGTATCAATTAACAGGCACGAGTCGTATGACGACGATGGTTCTCCACAGGACCGGCTCCAGAAATCAGACTTGCACATAAGCATGTGCTTATCCATCGCAGCCCTCCAGAGCTGACCAATCTCTCCACCGTGCTCTTGGTTACTCCTCGCTTCGAAATCCTGGCCATGTTTTAGACTACACCCGGATGAACCAGAGGAAGGGGCAGCGACTACACCAACCCCCACGACAGGCCGGGACTGTTCTGAACTGGCACCAGGCCGTGTGAAGATAACGTCCCACGTTATGCAGATGCTGCCTTGTGCGAGATGGGAAGTGCGATAGCGGCCGTGGTGCAGCTGTGCGTGGTTTAAGTGGGCGCAGGCTACCCACAGGGGGTGATGCAGCCTGCCAAATTCACTTAGCAGACATCGGCTGCTCAAGCTCTGGACGCAAACCAAGGGAGCGTTTCAGTTTTCTTGCTGAAAAATGATTACCTTGGGGCTCCATAAGGGCGGATATAGAAATATTGATCCTCGGGATGTGTAATTAACATCTGCTGGCAATTTGTTTGATTTGGTGAATAGAGAGTGAAAATGTCTTGAGAGAGTTGAAAAGAACATTATCTAGCTTAAAGTCTTTGTTGAAGTGCAGAAGATGTGTTGAAAGGAAACTAAGCAGCATTTCTAAAGGTGCTGAGGAGCTGCAGATGGTCCAGAGCTGTAATTCTGGAGCAGTGTTTAGTTAAACAGAAGATCTGTACAGACTGGACAAGTTATTCTGTAAGATATTCTAAGTTGTACCATCAGTTTTACAGAAACTTCTGCAATCTTTACACATAAATATGCTCATATTAGAATCCAGTTTGCACAGAAAGATGTGCATTTGGATAAAGCACTTTAGAGATTGTGAAGGGACCACCCCATGGCCCTCTGGAATAAAAGGCGCTTAAGTTATATTCACTTGAATTTGATGCACAACAAATTTACAGGTCAGCAAAACTTTGCTTTTCCCCAAACCTCTGATTTAAAATGTTTTCTTATAGATATTATTTTTCTCCTCTCTAACTTTTTCAGTCAAAAAAAGAAGAAATTTGATATGTGAACAAATCCATAGGACAGGGCTCTCTGGCGATCTCCAGGCTTGACCAAGGATAAATCTGTCAGTGCATGCATTCTGTGCTTCTTCATAGGAAACAGGATGTAAAATGAAAAATTAATTGCCAAATATGTATCCATTACAATAGTTTTTTTTTTTACTGAAATAACAGATATTTATTTCATATCACCTCACAGAGGTTTTAAACTTCTGCAGGCAGCAGGCATCCTCCATGATGTGAACATAAATATTTTAGCATTGTTGTTTTGCATTTTCCGTCCTCACTATAGTATTTCCTGTCTTCTGTCCTCCAGACAGTGCATGCTAATTTCCCATGAGTCTGACTCCACCATCCTGTTTCTAGACATTGTGGAAAATATTTGCTTTTTCCATCTAATGATCATGGTGGATTCTGTAGGTTCCCATGGTCCAGGAGTGGGATGAACCTGTGCACACGGTAATGGCTAGTAATGCTTAATCTTAAATACATTATTTTAAAAGTATTTTTCCAGTAGGACTTTAGGGGTATGATGGACAAATATCGAGAGTATCAAGAACGGCCCTTGAATCCATGTGTGGTGCGTTTTCTGTCAGTCCAATATCGATTCTAATATTTGCCAGCCTGGGACGGCAGTCCCATTTATTTTCTCACAAATAAAGAAAAACTAATTTATTATAGCAAAATTATTTGCTACATTTTAGTCATAAGCCAAAATAAAAGTCTTTATTCTTAAAATGAGGGAGGAGGGATCCAAATGCAGGGTATCAGAGAAAACTATCAAAGATGGTGATTAAAGGGAGTGAACAGAGCAGGAAATCTGAAAAATGAGAGACACAATTCAAGAGGCTGGACGACAGGACTGAGTAAGTACAAGAAAGATGAGAGAAGCTTTACTACGTTAAGCACAGGGCCAAAAAAAAAAAAAGATTAACAGGAAGAAAGTAGGTGGTGCCATTTAAGCAGGGTGGTGATTAGGGAGGCGGACAGGTGTGTATGATTAGTGTTTGGGTGGGGCTTATCTAAGTAGGTGTGGTGATTGATTATTGTGTGGGCCTGGTGCTTGGTGACTATTTGTCTTCCTCTCTGGTTCTGGTTTCTTGGTTCCTTCAGTTTTAGTGGATGAGTTTCCATGTTGCTCATCTAGACAGAGGAAAGATCATAGCTGATTCCATATAACTGGCCCACTCCCACTGCAGCAGAGACCACGAGTGCTACAGGCTTGGACCAGCTGCCACCTCTGCAGCTTCTTTCCCCAGCGTGGTATATTCTCCTAAAGGAGGACACTTCTCACATCTCTCTGCTTTAACTAGTGGCTTTGACTAGCCGTACATGCATGTATTTAATTTTTTAAATACACCTTCTTAAAGAGCAGGTGACTAATGCCGATATACAGCTCTCAGTCCTATTATGTTTTCCAAAATACCTTTAGGAACAGCTTTTTCCAGCTCAGAACAATCACCAGGTTACAATCTTATCTCAATGTTTTAGATTTGGAAAAAGTCATCCATGCCTTCATTGCATCTAGACTGGATTACTGTAATGCTCTGTATATGGGAATAAATGAAACATCTCTCAAACGATTACAGTTGGTACAAAACAGCGCTGCCAGATTACTAACTGGTACCAAGAACAGGGAGCACATCACTCCAGTTCTAGCTTCCCTGCACTGGCTCCCAGTTCACTACAGAGTCCAGTTTAAACTGGCATTGATGATTTTTAAAGCTCTAAATGGTCAGGCACCCGCATATATTAATAACATGCTCTCTGTGCATTAACCTTCTAGATCATTAAGGTCCACACCTCAGAAACTTTTGATGGTCCCAAGATCTGGTCTAAAACTAAAAGGGGATCGCGCTTTCTCAGTGGCTGCCCCCAAACTCTGGAATGATGTCCCTATGCACATCAGACTTGCCAACAATGTAAACACTTTTAAATCAAGATTAAAAACACACTTTTATAAACTAGCATTCGGCAATAGCTAGACAGTTGGAGCGTTTTAGATTATTATTTTTCTTTAATGTCTTTTTTTGTGCTTGTTATGTTTTATGTACAGAATGAAGTGGACGAATGCAGTATTAACATGTAAACTCTGTACAGCACTTTGATTTTAAATACAAATAAAAATGTACTTAATATATTAGTCTGGAGCTAACATTTACAAATACTGGCCTATTGTTAATAAAATGTTATTTTGTTAATAAAAATGTTACCCAGCAATACATAATAATGTTCATTTACTGGAGGCACAGGGGCGGAGCTTAAAGTCCATCTTCAGATCCACCACTGGAGACACACATATAAAGTATGTGCACATGTAAGTCTGTGGCTGAGCTATAGATAAAGAAAGCATGTTGGAAAATTGCATCATTTTTCTAATACATTTACACAAGACAGTACAGAGCCTAAACTAATGAGCTATTTTGACAGAGCTGCATAGTTTGATTGAAAAAAGCTAATTTCACACTATTATCTAACATAACCTATTTCACTAAAGATACAGTGGCTTGCCAAGAGGTCACTAATAAATATTGCTATAAGGGGATCTAGGACACTTCACCAGAATGCAGACTTTTTCTGGATAATCTAGTGGGAGTTTAGAGTTGGCACTGTTGGAGTGTCCTGAAAGTAATCAGGTCTGGGGCAAAAGGTTTACTGGCACCTGTAAAAACAGTGAGAAATGAGTGTATAAATCAAATCAAACTTAGGAGAGAATGTGACAGTTACATATATCATTATGTTACTGTGAAACATAGTATTGAATATATAACATAAATTAAAGGAAATGATGGTAAAAGGGAATTTTTAATTTTGAATATTGATGTTATATAAATGTGTATCCTGGTAGCATTTTTGCAAAGTTAATTGTTTGAATGATAAATATCCTGAACTTTTAAAATGAGTCTGAAATGAATACTGGTGTGTATGGTGGCTACCAAGAAGAAGATGGACAGGGAGTATTTGTGGACTCTGTCTGCGGTATCAGTGAGAGTGACTGTGGCTCTCTGCGGTATCAGTGAGAGTGACTGTGGCTCTCTGCGGTATCAGTGAGAGTCACTGTGGCTCTCTGCGGTATCAGTGAGAGTGACTGTGGCTCTCTGTGGTCTGTGCCCTCACTGTCACTGTCCCTCACATACCTTGTCTTTCAGGACTGTGGAATATCGTTTTAGACTGAATCTAAGCATCAGAAATCATCTGTCTTCTTTAAAATTAACCAACAGATGTGCAGTTGATTAAAACAAACAAAAAAACAAAACAAAAAAAAGTTGGTAAAAACAACTAAGACCAAAACATCTAACTTGTGTTTTCCATTTTGTCTACTGAAGTTTAGTAACTTTTTTATGTTCAAAATTATACTTACCTGCACAAACACATATTCCCAGTAAAATGAACTTTTTCATTCATTTTACACTGGTAAAATACTGTGTTGTTTCTAGAGATTTAATTTAAACTTTTTTTTAAAACTTTTATTTAAAACCTTTTTCTGCTTTTTCTTGGAAATTTAACAATGGAGGAGTTCAGCGCAGTGTGTCAGAAAAATAAACACTGAATATTAATATTTTCAGGTAATTTTTGTGACACCTCATAAAAATGACATTTCATGTCTCCTCAGGCGAGTTCTAAGTAATACCAGGATTCATGTCTCACCACTTTCATCAAACCTTAATGGGGAAACTGGACCTGTAGAGTAACAGCAGCTGACAGCAGATCATACAGAGTATCTACCAACACCCCAGTACTCACTCAGTGGTGAAAACTTTGAGCCTCACTACAAAAATGGCCTTTTAGCCAAGATGTGATTTTTTTTTTGTTTTTTTTGGGCGTATCTAGGTCTCCAGAGATGTCTAAGAAGTCTGAGTGCCTAACGATAGTGTGAACTATCTTCAGGACCACTAAACAATTTTTTTGTTTATCATTTCCTTCCTTGTTTATACTTTGAACACTACATTCTTTGTTCATTTGTTGTTGTTTTTTCTCAAATATAAGGCTGCTTGCTTTGGAGTAGTTTCATTCTCATACATGGAACATGGAGGAAATGCTTCCTCCTGACTACCTGGATATGATCAATAAGGAAGAAGCCATGACTGAGGAAAGTATTGTACTTCCTTCAAAAAAAAGATGAGAATCATATCTACAGGAACAGTGAAAGTTTGCAGAAGGAGAATTTATGATGTAAGCCTTTTCCTTCACCACACTCCCCTTCATCTCAACATTTATTTGCATTCAGAGGTCTCCACATAAAAATGTCAGCAGCATAAAGATGGATCTGAGAATAATTTAGCACTGAATAGAACTGAAATGCTGATGCAGCAGCCTGCATTCCTAGGACTATAAGCACTAATGGCTGATTGAGGAAACACAGCTCCATGAAAGAGAGAGAGAGAGAGAGAGAGGAGGGAGGAATGATTAATGATTGAGAAGAAAAATGAATGAACCTATATCCAAAACTCTCCCAGAGTGTGGTGTGAAATCGAATCACAGTGTTTTATTTGTAACCTTTATGAAGAGGCTGGGTTATTTAATGAGACATTATACATAATGTTCAAATTCTAAGCTTATAGTGCACAATGCTTTGTGCACTAAAGTGAACAATCAGGACTCATAATGTTCAGCCTTTTAAATGAAATTTTGCTTGTTGATATTTGTTATTTTATACTGTATTCTTTTCCAGTTCAGTTTAAGATTCTGGTAGAAGGCAGTGGTGATCTCAAAAACATTTATTATAAAAGACTTTTTTATGCATTAAAGAAATAAAATGTTTTGTGGAGAAAGTACTAATGTCTAAATTTATATACTTCAATTTTGATGCACAGTTCATGGACTGAATGAAACAATAGCAATGAAACCATTATAATCATAAGCACTGAATTCCAAGATTTAACCCTTCTTTTGTTTGTTCGAGATGTGCTAGATGAAGAGGTTGCTTTTGGCAACAGTCCAGACACACACACACACACACACACATTTTCTCCATGTTAATAATGTTTGCTCTCTGCTGCAGCAGCCTCTGAATTATGCAGGAGAGGAGGTCAGACACACAGGCCAGTCCAGGCCGCGTCCCTCCGGCTGCCTTAGGCACATCCATACGCCTCTGCTACGTGCTGCTAGATCATTTGTTTTAATGTTTGCCGGAGAACAAGTTCTCCTTCTCTACTGGATACTGTGATGACTTGGCCAATGTGAGCAGATCCCAGATCAGTTATAAAAGAGGACTTCTGTGTAGAGGTGTTACTGGTAATGAGGTTACAAGTGAAAAATAGTTGGTGGCAGCAGGGCCCAGGTGGGGGCTGGGGATGAAGGGGTGGGGGCGGTGACCTTCTGTGCAGTGGTGGAACTGTCTGGGGACGATTTGCTTTGGGATGTCCTAGGGGAGTGTCTGGCATTTCAGGGACACAGGAGAGAAGGGAGAGAAGGAGATGGGTGTGGGGCGGCATGGATGATAGGGAACACCTCAGACAAGTCATGTAGATGGAGAAGCGGCACTGGTTTGCCTGCAGACATGTTCCTCAGATACAGAAGTTTCAGGTTCATCAAGTCATGCTTGAATGTCAAAATATCATGTTTGCTTCTCTAAATATAATCCTGTTGCCTGAAGACATCATTAGTTGTGAGGGTCAAATGATTTTCCAGTAAGGCTGATATCTATTCAGAGTGCCCTTCCTCTTTTGGGAAGTCATGGTTAGTATTATGGTGTTTTTTTTGTTTGTTGAGATTTCACAGTATAAGAGCTGTTTTGTACACTTAATAGCTAAAGAATTAACATCTTGTCAGACACCAACACTGAGATGAGACATGACCTAAGGATACTAAGAGAACAATATCAACTACTGAATGAGAGACACTATCTGTGTGTGCAAACACCTCTAATCTTTGTTAATCTAATGTTCCTATATCTAATTAAAGAGAAGTAAATGTTCCTATATCTAATTAGCAAGTCATCTTAAGAGAGTCCAACAACAATGCTGTCCTTTAAACATGCATAATTTCAATTCATTTTATTAACAAATATTTCCAATATTTTCAAATATGTTTTTTTAAAGTAAATACTTGACTACATACATTCATGTAAATGTCTGTAATTTCAGAAAAACAAAGAAACAAAAAATGTGATTTAGGCTTTCTAGAATCTTCTATAACTATTTATAATTTTATATTTGCATTTTAACATAAAACTCACTGAATCAGAGTTCAGGAATGTCAAATGTGTCAAACATCGTTGGAGATGATTTGTAGACCACAAACAATGTATGTAACAACTGTAAAGATAATGCAATTCTCCCGTCATAGGATACAGACATAACCAAAGAAGGAAAAAGAGAGAAGTTAAAAACAGAACTGACACAGAACATGGAGGTGGAATACATGAATGTAATCACCCCACCCACTTCCCGTTCATCAGGACACACGATTACATTACTGCTCCTGCTCCTTATGTACACACTCCATAACTGCTCCTGCTCCTTATGTACACACTCCATAACCACTCCTGGTCCTTATGTACACACTCCATAACTGCTCCTGCTCCTTATGTACACACTCCATAACCACTCCTGGTCCTTATGTACACACTCCATAACTGCTCCTGCTCCTTATGTACACACTCCATAACCACTC